>JAKSZT010033764.1:298397-333762 GCA_026826555.1 Tolypeutes matacus
CTCTCAGGACTGCTTTCGCTGCATCCCATAGGTTTTGATATGTTGTGTTGTTGTTTTCATTAGTTTCAAGGTAGTTACTGATTTTTTTGAAATTTCCTCTTTGACCCATTGTTTGTCTAAGAGTGTGTTTTTTAACTTCCATATCCTTGTGCCTAACCTATTTCTCTGGCCCTTATTGATTTCCAACTTCATTCCGTTGTGGTCAGAGAAATTACTTTGTATAATCTCAATCTTTCTGAATTCATTGAGTGTTGTTTTGGGGCCTAGCATGTGGTCTAGTTTGGAATATGTTCCATGTGCACTGGAGAAGAATGTAAATCCCGCTGTATTTGGATGTAGTGTTCTGCATATGTCTATTAAGTCCAAATCTTCTAATGTATTGTTGAGTGCCTTCGTTTCTTTATTGATTCTCTGCCTAGATGTTCTGTCTAATGATGATAGTGGTGTGTTGAAGTCCCCTGCTATAATTGTAGAGGAATTTATTTCTCCTCTTAGTTTTTCCAGAGTTTACTGCACGTATTTTGAGGCACCTCGATTAGGTGCGTAAATGTTGATGATTTTTCTCTCTTCTTGAGAAATTACTCCTTTTACTAATATGTAGTGTCCATCTTTGTCTCTTACAATTGTTTTGCATTTAAAGTCTATTTTGTCTGATATTAGAATAGCTACTCCTGCCCTTTTTTGGCTATTGTTAGCTTGTAAAATTGTTTTCCAGCCATTCACTTTCAGCCTCCTTGAAGCCTTGGGCCGAAGGTGGGTTTCTTGTAGACAGCATATAGATGGATCATATTTTCTTATCCATTCTGCCAATCTGTGTCTTTTAATTGCTGAATTTAATCCATTAACATTCAGTGTTATTACTCGTAACGAATTTCTTACTTCAGTCATTTTTTCTTTGGGTTAATGTATGTCATATGTTGTTTTGTTTCTCTTTTTGAGTTTTCAGTTGTTTTTAAAGTCTCCTCCAACTCTCTCTCCTTTGTTTTTTCCTTTCAATTTGTAGAGATTCCTTTAGTATTTCGTGAAGTGCTGGTTTCTTCTTGACATACTCTCTTAATTGCTGTTTATCTGTGAATATTTTGAACTCTCCATCATTTTTGAATGCCAATTTTGCTGGATAGAGAATTCGTGGCTGGAAGTTTTTTTCTTTTAGTGTTTTGACTATGTCTGCCACTGTCTTCTTGCCTCCATGGTTTCAGCTGAGAAATCAGCACTTAATCTTATTGTGCTTCCCTTGTATGTGATGGTTTTCTTTTCTCTTGCTGCCCTGAGTATTTTCTCTTTGTCTTGAGCATTGGACAGTTTGACAAGTGTATATCTTGGAGTTGGCCTGTTGGGATTTATACTATTTGGGGTGCGCTGTGCTTCCTGGATCTGCACATCCATCTCTCTCAATAGAGTTGGGAAGTTTTCAGCCATAACTTCCTTCAACACTCCTTCTGTTCCCTTTCCCTTCTCTTCTCCTTCTGGGATGCCCATAATGCGTATGTTTGTGCGTCTTGCATTATCGGTTAATTCCCTGAGACCATACTGGATTTTTTCTATCTTTTTGTCTATCTTTTCTACAATCTCTTTGATTTCAACTGTATTGTCTTCCATATCACTAATTCTTTCCTCTGTCTGTTCAATTCTGCTGCCATGTGAGTCCAGCGTCTTTTTCATTTCTTGACTTTTGTCTTTGTTCGCCATCATATCCATTACCTTTTTAGCTGTGTTAGCTATTTCTTCAGTATGTTCTCCTAGTGTCTTCTTTATATCCTTAATCTCTTCCTTCAGTTCTTTAAGTTGGTCCATGATATTTGTTTGGATAGCTTTGATTAGTTGTTCGATGTACTGCATTGCTTCCTGGTTTTTATTTTGTGCACTGGACTGGTCCATGTTTTCCAGGTTTTCAGAGTCATTTGTATTTTTCTGTTGCCCTCTGGTCATCATATTATCTTGATGGGTTTGTTCAGTTGATTAGCTTTTCTCTATGCTCTAGAATTTTATTTAACTGTTGGTTGTGCGTGTGAGTTAAGTTTTCTCTTTGGCAGTTTTTCTTCTTATTTTATTTCCTTACTTCTTTCTATGTTCCCTTGAAGGCAAAAGGTTAGGGCCAGAGGAATCAGAAGATGTAAGGAAGGCAGAAGGATAATAGAAATATTGATAAAAGTTAGAAGAGGGGCAAAAAGAAACTTAATGAGATGAATATTTAACTTGTGTAGGCAGTGTAGAGTACTAGGAAAAAATATGGAGGTCCTATAATGGACTGGGAAAACAAATGGAGGAATATATATATATATATATAGTGATTTAGAAGGCTAGAATTATGAGGAGGTAGAGAAATAGTAGAGAAAGGTCTGAAAGGAAAAAGTTAATGCTAATAAAAATTAAAAAAAAAGAAAGAAAAAAGAAGAAGAAAACAAAATAGATGGGATAGAAATTGACACCCTTAAGTTGTGGGCCTATGAAGAAATGTTGTCTCTAAGAGCCACAACAGAAAACAGAAGGCAGAAACATGCAGGAAGGATAAGCGATAGTTTGTAATACAGAATCAATATATACAGCGAGTGGGAAATTACTGAATAAGAAGCCCAGCAAATAAGCTACCAGCTGGCAGCACCTATTTAAAAAAAAAAAAATAGAAGGAAATAGGAAGGGGGGAGGAAAATGGGAATAATAGCAATAGACCAGAAATAAACAGAGAGAAACCAAAGATCCACCCAGGCAAGCAGTCAAACAGAGCTAAGGGGGGTCAATGATTTCCCTAGGGTCCACGTGGATGCTTCCTGCCTACTTGTGTTTATCAATCAATTTCCCCACAGGTTTCTATATGCAGGTCCTGAAGCAGCTTTTAGCTATTAAACTAAATTAAAAAGAATTTATTTTTCCTTTGTTGAGGTGACCTCACTTTTTTTTTTTTTAAAGCCAAATGCAGGACCCAAAATAATTCCTCTTCTAGACCAACCCCCTTACGGAAGGGACCCTAGCTGGGCCCGTGGAAATTAATCAAGCACGTCCCACTTTCTGGACTCCCCAGGTTAGCTGAAACTTTGATGTTAGTCAGTGAGGAGTGCTAAAGACGGCGGATTCTGCCCCTTCTGGCGCCGAGCTCCAGCGTCACCGGGCTGCTCAGTAAATCAGTTTGAGTGCAGATTCGCGTCTGCTCTCAGCCTAATGCTGCTTCAGGTTGGCTTATCTGCTCCCCAAAGCTATGGGGCGGTGCAGGCAGCCAGATCGATGTCTAAAAATATAAAATACCCTTCCCTGTCTCCCAACAGAACCCTCCCTTTTTTGGGAAGTGTCCCTTCCTCCTGGCTCCGCAGCGGCCCGGGTCTTATCCCTGGGTGGCTAGGGAAATCAGCTGCATTCCCCGACCAAAATTCCCCCTCCGGTTCACCAGGCGCTGACTAGCTCGTTTGCTCTGTTCACACAAGGTCTAAGGGGCGCCAGGCAGCCAGCTCCCCAGAAAATAAAACTTTTTCGCCCCGCCCGCGGCTCCAAATGGCCGTTTTATATATTTTTTCCTAACCACGGGGCTCAGCCGCCTGTGCCAACCTCCACCGGCAGCCTCAAAACTCACGAATCTCCGCTGTTGGGTCCACGCCGCCGATCCGCGCAGATAGATGTCCCAGGCTTCTCACTCCACGCGTGCACAGCACAGACCCCCGGGCAGGACCCCGTCCACAATCCGCCTTGCTCTGGGAGCTTGCAGTGTGCGCCCTCCTACACTAATGCCATCTTGCCTCTCTCCACCGCATGATATCTTGTAAACATTTGAGTCACAGTTTTTCACCTTGTGGACACTACATGTCCCTTTTTCTCATCTGGGTTTTGGCAACTACCTTCATAAGGCATAGGAGAATTTTGGAGGCTGGTAGCTATTTGTACTCTGAGTTCCTGGGTTTTATTGAATTCTTTCCTTGAAACAAAATCTGGAGCCTTCTATTTATTCAGAAAATAATCCTGAAATCATGGAAAAAGATATCCTCTGAATTATGGATTTACCTACCCTCCTTTTAAAAATTAACGTTTTCTTTAACTCTAATATATGTTTTAGTTAGTAATTTTAAATAAAGAACTTTTAAAAGCTTTTAAAAAGCCTTTCACTGTTCCGTTTGTCCATATTATGCTGAATGAGATCATATATCAATAAAACTGATAGATAAACAAAAAAAAAGTTGTTCAAGAACAGCCAGAAAAACACCTATGTAAGTCAGTGTCAACAAATAATTGAGAGGTGAATAATTTCTTCTTGATTCATGTTTTTAATTTATTTTTTTATAATTATTATAGAGCTATTGAAAACTTTTAATAATGATGGAAAAGATGCATGCAAACCACGGTTAATATACCAAGTTCCAGTTAATGTACACATTGGATAAAAAGATATTGATTTAATATGTCTCAGTGAAACAGATTTGTTTTAAAAATTGTTGGGATGTCAGGAATTGTACACAAAAATTGAGCCATGGATAATAGTTCTTAGTTGTGTTTTAAAAATGCTCCAGCAAAGTTTTAAAAATAAATCACTATTCAATTTTCTGCTGGAGATGGGACCATTGTAAGGTGTTTTGCCCCTATATTTTCTAAGGTTGTGATTTCTGCTTTAGATTCAAAATTATGACTATTCATGTATGACTGATATCGATCACTAAAAATATATATTAAGAGAAAGATGGTGGTGAGAGATAAATATGATACTTTAGAATTACATATTTCTCTAAAGTGGTCTTCCTTTTTTGTTTCATAATTGCTGGAGGCTGAAATCCAGCGTTCATAAAATGGTGGGTGATACCCTCTGCTTGATGGATTAGTTCCTTGATTTTATGAACCATTCCTCTCCCTAATGATATATTGTATACATTTGAGTCACTCCTTGTCACCTAGTGGATCCTACAAGATCCAATATTCAAAAATGAATCACAATTCAAGTTTCTACTGGAGATGGGACCACTGTAAGTTATTATGCCTCTTTATTTTCTAAGGTCATGTTGTCTGCTCTAGACTGCAAATTTATATTTGTTCATATATGATTGATATGCATCACTTAAAATATATATTAAGAGAAAGAGAGTGGTGAGAGAAAAATATGCAATTTTGTTATTACCTATTTATAGTGGTCTTCCTTTTATATCTCTTCATTGTTGGGGCCTATAATGACACATGCATAGAATGGACGGCTGTACAGTCTGCCTGTTAAACTAGGTCCTTTCAATCTTACGATCCATTCCTCTCACCCATGATAACTTGTAAACATTTGCGTCACTCTTTATCATCATGTTGAATATCGAAGTCCATTTTTCTCTTCTGGGTGTTGTCAATGTCCTTCATAAACCATAGGAGAAATTTGGAGGGCGGGTGATATTTGTACTCTGAGTTCCTGGGTTTTCATTTCTGTATATATGGATTCTGATTCTTTATAAGAAGGAGTTTCTTTTTATTTCCAATAATTTCTAAAAATTACAATATGTCATAACAACAAGTATTTATATATGGATATCTGCATCACAAACTCTCTGCACTTGAGAACAGCACAATGAAGTCCAGAAAATCAGGAATATTTTCCGTGAAACAAAATCTGGAGCCTTCTAAACATTCAGTAAACAATCATGAAATCATGGAAAAAGTTCTTCTCAGATTTGTCAATTTATCTACACTCCCATTTAAAATTAACATTTTCTTTCAATCTGATATCCATTTCATTTTACAATTTTAAAATAAAAACCTTTTCAACAGATGTAAAAAGTTCATTCATTGTTCACTTTGTCCACATGATGTAGTATGGTATCACATATCAAAAAAGGATAGATGAATAAAAAAAGTTGTTCAAAGACATCCAGAAATAAACATATGTATGTTAGTGTCAACCAATGGATGGAGAGGTGAATAAATTCCTCTTTATTCTTTTCATTTTTCTTTATTTATTATATTTATTAAAGAGCTATAAAAAAAGGTTTAATAATGGTTGAAAAGATGAATGCACACAACTGTGAATATACCAAGGACCAGGAAATGTATATATTGGATTAAAAAAGATATTAGTTCAATATATCTCAATAAAACAGATTTGATTTAAAAATCGTGGGGATGTCAGGAATTGTACACCCAAGTTATGCCCTAGATAATAGTTATTAGTCATGTTTCAGAAATACTCTGGCCAATTTTTAAAAATGAATCACATTCCAGTTTCTCCTGTAGAAGTGTGTATGGGAACACTGCAAGATGTTATGCCTCTTTATTTTTTAAGGTTGTGAATTCTGCTCTAGATTCATGTTTATGTATGATCATGAATGACTGATATGCCCCAATGAATATATATATTAAGAGAAAGATGGTGGTGAGAGACAAATATTAAGCTTTGGAATTACTTTTCTCTCTGAAATGGTCTTCCTTTTGTTTTTCTTCATTTTTGGAGGCTATAATCAAGTGTGCATAGAATGGGGTAAGTATACTCTACTTGATAGTTTAGGTCCATGACTTTTATGAACCAATCCTCTCCCCTATGATATCATGTTAAGATTTGAGTCACTCTTTGTCAACTTGAGTCTGCTTTTCTCTTCTTGGTGTTGGCAGGGACCTTCATAAGCCACAGAAGAAATTTGGAGGCGGAGAGCTATTTGAACTCTGAGATCCTGGGTTTTCATTTGTGTATAGTGGACTCTGTTTCTTTGTAAGAATGAGTCAGATTTTCTTTCAAATACTTCATAAAAAGCTTCAATATGTCATAAGAGCAGGTATTTATACATGGATCCCTTCATCACAAACTCTCTGCACACAAGAAAAGCCCAATGATGCACAGAAAATCAGGATTGGTTTCCTTGAAACCAAATCCTGAGCCTTTTCAACATTCAGTAAACAATTGGGAAATCAAGGAAAAAAATCTCCTCAGAATTATTAATTTACCTAAACTCCATTTTCTATCTTTCTAATATACTTTTCAGTTCATAATTATAAAATGAAGACCTTTTCAACAGCTTTAAATAAGGCATTTATTATTCACATTGTCCACATGATGAAGCATGGGATCACATATCAATAAAACTTATTGACAAAGAAAAATAGTTGTTCAAGGACAGCCAGAAAAACACCTATGTATGTCAGTGTTAACAAATTGAGAGGTGAATAAATTCTTCTTTATTCTTGTGGTTTAACTTTATTTATTATATTTCTTTTAGATCTTTTGAAAAGGTTTAATAATGATTGAAGAGATGAATCACACCACTGTGAATATACAAAGTAGAAGGGAATTTATACATTGGATAAAAAAGAAATTTGTATAATATGTTTCAATAAAAGAGATTTTTTAAAAAAATCATGGCGATTTGAGGAATTGTATACCCAAGTGTTGCCATGGATAATAGTTACTAATTATGTTTCAGAAATGCTCTGTCCCATTTTTAAAAATGAATCACAATTCAATTTTCTCCTGGAGATGGGACCACTGTAAGGTCATATTCCCCTTATTTTCTAAGGTTGTGATATCTTCTCTGGACTTCAGGTTTATATATGTTTATGTATGATTGATATGCACTACTAAAATATATATTAACAGAAAGAGTGTAGTGAGAGACAAATATAAAGCTTTGGAATTACCTAATTCTCCAAAATGGTCTTCCTTTTGTGTTTTTTCATTGTTGGATGGTATAATCACGCATACATAGAATGAGGTCCATACATTCTGCTAGATGGATTAGATCCTTGGCTTTTCTGAAACATTTCTCAACCCCTTGATATCTTGTAAACATTTGAGTCACTCTTTGTCACCTTGTGGGCCCTAAAAAATCCCTTTTTCTCTTCTGGATGTTGGCAAGGTTCTTCATCAGTCATAGGAGAAATTTGGAGCCTGCTATCTATTTGTACTCTGAGTCCCTATGTTTCATTTGTGTATATGTGAATTCTGTTTATTGGTAAGAATGAGTTTGATTTTGTTTCCAATACTTACTTAAAAATTACAATATGTCATAAGAGCAGTTATTTATAAAAGGATCCCTGCATCACAACCTATCTGCACTCAAGAACAGCTCAAAGATGCCCAGAAAATCAGGAATGGTATCACCGAAACAAATCTGAAGATTTCTAAACATTTAGCAAAAAATCATGAAATCTTGGAAAAATTTCTCCATGAATTATCAATTTCCATACACTCCCTTTTAAACTTAACATATTCTTTCAATCTAATATTCGTTTCAGTTCATAATTTTAAAATAAAGACCATTTCAACAGCTTTAAAAAAGCCATTCATTGTTCACTTTGTCCACATGTTGTAATATGGGATCACATATCAATAAAACTCATATAAACAAAAAAAGTTGTCAACAACAGCCAGAAAAACACCTGTGTATGTTAGTGTCCCCAAATGGTTTGTGAAGTGAATAGTTTCTTTGGTAATCTTCTGGTTTTCCTTTATTTATTGTAATTATTATAGAACTATTGAAAAGATTCAATATTGATTGAAAAGATGATTACACACAACTGAATATCCCAAGGACAAGAAATGTGCACATTGAATAAAAAAGATAATGGTTTAGTTCTTCCCCCAATCCTGAGGGGACTGGGATGGTGATGTCCTCTCCAACTCCAAGTGAGAGAGGGCTTATATCCCATGGATATGGTGGGTGGGATGATCCCGCCTGCAGATGCAGGCCCTCTCCATTCCCTGGGATGGCCATTGCCCATCGTTGTCTCCTCACCAGGTGACTTGGAGTGGACTTGATGGTATTCTCTTGTTCACATATAGTGATTCTAGCAATGAAAGAAATTATAACAATGAGGAGGAGCCAGTGGCCACTTGACAATTTTGGGGTAGGGAGGGGATGAGCAATTGAAATACAGGGGCATCTTTGGGAGTTAGAGGTTGTCCTGAGTACCGTTGTGGCAACGGATGTAGGCCATTTTAAATCAGCACACACCACTCAGAACAGAGTGGGAGAGAGTGTGGTCTATGGTGTGAACTGTGTTCTATGGTTGGTGGCAAGGCTCCAGGATGTGTAAGTTCATTGAGGGTGGTGGGCCACACTTGTGGGAGATGTTTGTGTGGGATGTGGTGGGAATTGTGGGAGGTGGGCAACATGGGAATCCCAGTGGGTTCCATGTAATATTTTGGGTACTCTAAGCACCTCTTAAAATATATGTATATATATATATATATATATATATAACATTTTTGTAAGCAAATACACATATATGCATATATATTTATATATCATTTTGCAAATGTTTGTATGTATTGTGAGAATTTTGATTTTTACCCACAATAAAAATAAATAAATAATTAAAAAAACAAACAAAAACAAAAACAAAAACAAACAAAAAAAGATAATGCTTAATATTTCACAATAAACAGATTTGTTTTAATAATCGTGGGAATGTCACGAATTGTACAACCAATTTGACCCATGGATAATTGTTATTAGTCTTCTTTCAGAAATGCTCTGGCCAATTTTAAAAAATGAATCACAATTCAAGTTAGTGCTGGATATGTGTGCATGGGATCACTGTCAGGTGTTATGACCCCTTATTTTCTAAGGTCATGACTTCTGCTCTAGATCACATTATATATGTTCATGTATGATTGATATGCATGACTTAAAATATGTATTAAGAGATAGTGTGAGGTGAGAGAGAAATATGAAGCTTTGCAATTACCTATTTCTCTAAAGTGGTCTTCCTTTCATGTTTCTTGATTCTTGGAGCCTATAATCACATATGCATAGAATGGAGGTCGGTAAACTCTGCTTGATGGATTAGTTCCTTCACTTTTATGAACCATTCCTCTCCCCCATGATATCTTGTAAGCATTTGAGTCACTATTTTTCACATTGTGGTCCCTACTATGCCCTTTTTCACTTCTCTGAGTTGGCAAGGTCCTTCATAAGCCATAGGAGAAATTTGAAGGCTGGGAGCTATTTGTACTCTGAGTTCATGTGTTTTCATTTTTCTATATGTGGATTCTGGTTTTCTGTAAAATTTCCAGTTCTTTCTAAAAAATTACAATATGTCATAAGAGCAGGTATTGATATATGGATACCTGCTTCACAATCTCTCTGCACTCAAGATTGAGCACAAAAATGTCCACAAAATCAGGAATGGTTTCCTTGAAACAAACCCAGAGTCTTCTAAACATTCAACAAACAATCATGAAACCATGGAAAAAGATTTCCTCAGAATTAACAATTTACCTACACTGCCTTTTAAAATGAACATTTTCTTTCAATCTAATACCGATTTCGGTACATAACTTTAAAATACAGACATTTTCCACAGCTTAAAATAATCCATTCATTGTTCACACTTTCCACATGATGTCGTATGGGATCACATATCAATGAAACTGATAGATAAACAAAAAAAGTTGTTCAAGGACAACAGAAATACACCTATGAATGTCCCTGACAACAAATGGATTGAGAGGTGATTAATTTCTTCTTTATTCTTCTAGTTTTACTTCATTTATTAAAATAACTATTGGGAAGCGGCTGTGGCTCAAACAGTAGGGCTCCCATTTACCATATGGGAGGCCCCGGGTTCGGTTCCCGGGGCTTCCTGGTGGGGGCAGGCCCGCCCGCGTGGCGTGGTTGGCTGACCCGGCGAGCACAAGCAGCAAGGGGGGGGAAATGAATAAATAAATAAAATCTTAAAAAAAAATAACTATAGAGCATTGAAAAGATTTAATAGTGATTGAAGACATGAATGTGCACGACTGTGAATATATCAAGGAACAGGAATTGTACACATTGGATAAAAAATATATTGCTTTAATGTCTCAATAAAATAGATTTGTTTTAAAAATCGTGGGAATTCAGGAATTGTACACCCAAGTTGAGCCATGGATGATAGTTCTTAGTCATATTTCAGAAATACTCTGGCCAATTATGAGAAATGAATCAAAATTCAAGTTTCTGCTGGAATTATGTGTATGGGAGCACTGTAATGTGTTATGCCCCTTTATTTTCTAAGGTCATGATTTCTGCTCTTGTCTTCAAGATTAAGTATATTCATGTATGACTAATATGCATTACCAAAAATATATATTAAGAGAAAGAGGGTTGTCAGAGACAAATAAGAAATTTTGGAATTGCCTATTTCTCTAAGGTGGTCTTTATTTTGTGTGTCTTCATTGTTTGTGGGTATAATCCACGTGCATTAAATGGAGGGGGGTACACTCTTCTTGATGGATTAGGTCCTTGACTTTTATGAACCATTCCTCTCCCCCATGATATCGTGTAAACATTTGAACCAATCTTTTTCACCATGTTGAAACTACAAGTCCTTTTTTCTCTTCTGGGTGTTGGGAAGGTCCTTCATAAGCCATAGGAGAAATTAGGTGACTGCGAGCTATTTGTACACTGAGTACCTGTGTTTTAATTTTTGTATATGTTGATTCGGTTTCTTTGTAAGAATGAGTTTGACTTTATTTCCAATACTTTCTAATAAATTACACTATGTCATAAGAGCTGTATTTATATATGGATAAATACATCAGAATTTCTCAGCACTCAGGAACAGCACAATGATGTCTATAAAATCAGGAATGGTTTCCTTGAAACAAAATCTGGAGACTTCTAAAGATTCAGTAAACAATCATGAAATTGTGGAAAAAGATATCACCTGAGTTATCGATTAACCTACACTCCCTTTAAAAAATAACACTTTCCTTCATCTCAAATCCATTTCAGTTTATAATTTCCAAAGAAAAAGCATTTCAAAACTGTAAAAAACCCTGTCATTGTTCACTTTGTCTGCATGATGTAGTATGGGTTCACATATCAATAAAACTGATAGATAAACCAAAAAGTTGTTCAAGCACAGTTGAAAACAGACCTAAGTAGGTCAGTGTCATCAAATGGATTGAGAGGTGAATAATTTCTTCTTTATTCTTAGGGTTTTTCTTAATTTATAATAATTATAATAGAGCTATTGAAAATGTTATTAATGACTGAAAAGATGATTGCACACCCCTGTGAATATACCAAGAACCAGGGAATGTACACATTGGATAAAAAATATATTGGTTTAATAAGTTTCAATAAGAGAGAGTTGTTTTAAAAATCGTGGGGATGTCAGGAATTGTACACCCAAGTTGAGGCATGGATAATATTTATTAGGCATTTTATAGAAATGCTCTGGCTAATTTATGAAAATGATTCACAATAAAATTCCCGCTGGAGATGTGACCATTTTAAGCTGTTATTCCCCTGTATTCCCTAAGGCTGTGATTTCTGCTCTAGAGTTCAAGATTATGTATGTTCATGTGTGATTATATACATCACGAAAAATATATATTAAGAGAAAGAGGGTGGTGAGAGATAAATATGATGCCTTAGAATTACATATTTCTCTAAAGCAGTCTTCCTTTTGTGTTTCTTCAATGATGGATTGTATATTCACGTGTGTATAAAATGGAGGATGGTACACTCTGCTTAATGGATTAGGTCCTTGAATTTTAGGAACAATCCTCTCTCCCACGGTATCTTGTAAACATTTGAGTCACTCTTTGTCACCATGTAGACAGTATAAGTTCCCTTTTCCCTTCTGGGTGTTGGCAAGACCCTTCTTAAGACATAGGAGAAATTTGGAGGCTGGGAGCTATTTTTACTCTGAGTTCATGGGTTTTTCATTTGTGTATAGGTGGATTTGGTTTCTTTGTAAGAATGAGTTTGACTTTACTTTGAAATACTTTCTAAAAAATTACAATGTCACAAGAGCAATTATTTATACATGGATACCTGCAACACAATCTCTCTGCACTTGAGAACAGCCCAATGATGTCCAGAAAATCAGGAATGGTTTCTTTGAAACAAAATTTGGAGCGTTCTAAACATTCAGTAAATGGTTATGAAATCATGGAGAAAGATCTAATCTGAATTATGGATTAACGTATACTACCTTTTAAAATTAAACTTTTTTTGCAATCTAATATCCATTTCAGTTCATAAATTTAAAATAAAGACCTTATCAACAACTTTAAACATCAATTCACTGTTCACTTTGTCCATATGATGTAATACAGGATCATATATCAAGAAAACTGATAGATAACCAAAAAAATTTGTTCAAGAATAGCCAGAGAAACAGTATGTATGTCAGTGTCAACAAATGGGTTGAGAGTTGAATAATTTCTTCTTTATTCTTCTAGTATTTTATTATTTTTTTATAATTATTATAGAGCTATTTTAAAGATTTAATAACGATTGAAGATTTGAATACACACCACTGTGAATATACCAAAGGCCAGGGAATGTACACATTGGATAAAAAAGATAATGGTTTAATCTGACTGAATAAAACCAATTTGATTTAAAAATCATGGGAATTTCAGGAATTGTACACCCTAGTGGAGCCAAGGATAATAGTTATTAGTGGTGTTTCAAAGATGCTCCTGCCAATTTTTAAAAATGAAACACAGTTCAACTTTCTGCTTGAGATGTTGCATATGTGACCACTGTAAGGTGGTATGTCCCTTTGTTTTCTAAGGTTGTGACTTCTGCAAGACTTCAAATTTATGTATATTCAGATATGATTGATATGCATCACTTAACACATATATTAAGAGAAAGAGGTGGTGAGACACAAATACGAAGCTTTGGAATTACCTATTTCTGTAAAGTGTTCTTCCTTTTGTGATTCTTCATTGTTGGAGACAATAATCTATGCATGCATAGAATGGAGGGTGGTGCACTGTGCTTGATGGATTAGGTCGTTGACTTTTATAAATCATTCCTCTCCCCCATGATATCTTGTTAATGTTTGAGTCACACTATGTCACCTTGTAGATGCTACATGTCCCTTTTCCCCTCTGGGTGTTGGCAAGTTACTTCAAAGGGCATAGGAGAAATTTGGAGGCTGGGAGCAATTTGTACTCTGAGTTCCTGTGTTTTCATTTGTGCATATGTGGATTCTGGTTCTCTCTAAGAATGAGTCTGGTTTTATTTCCAATACTTTCTACAAAATTACAATATGTCATAAGAGCAGGTATTTATATATCAATACTTGCATCCCAATCTCTCTGCACTTGAGAATATCCCAGTGATGTCCAAAATATCAGGAATGTTTTCCATGAAAGAAAATATGTTGCCTTCTAAACATTCAGGAAATAATCATGAAACCATTGAAAAAGAGCTATGAATTATCTATTTACCTACACTCCCTTTTAAAATTAACATTTTCTTTCAATATAATTTTGGTTTCAGTTCAAAATTTTGAAATAAGGACCCCTTCAACAGATTTTAAAAAGCCATTCATTGCTCACTTTGTCCACATGAGGTAGTATGGGTTTACATATCAATAAAAATGATAGATTAAAAAAAAGTTGTTCAAGGAGAGCCAGAAAAACCCCTATGTATGTCAGTGCCAACACATAATAGAGAGGTGAATAATTTCTTCTTGATTTTTCTGGTTTTTATTCATTTTTTATAATTATTATAGAGCTATTGAAAAGTTTTAATAATGATTTAAAAAATGCATGCACTCTGCTGTGAATATAAAAAAGTACCAAGTAATGTACATATTGGATATAAAAGATATTGGTTTATTATGTCTCAGTAAAAAAGATTTGTTTTAAAAATCTTGGAGATGTCAGGAATTGTACACACAAGTTGAGCCATGGATCATAGTTATTAGTCCTATTTCCGAAATGTTCTGGCCTACTGTTTAAAATGAATCACAATTCTAGTTTCTGCTGAAGATGGGACAATTTTAACGTGTTATGCCCTTATATTTTTTAAAGTTATTATTTATGCTCTAGAATTCAAGATTATGAATATCCATGTATGACTGATGTGCATCATTAAAAATATATATTAAGAAAAAGAGGGTGGTGAGAGACAAATATGAAGCTTTGGAATAACCTATATCTCAAAAGTGGTCTTCCTTTTCTGTTTCTTCAATGTTGAAGGTGATAATCAAGAGTAAATAGGATGGAGGGCGTTAAAATCTGCTTATTAGATTAGTTCCTTGACTTTTATGAATCCTTCCTCTCCCTGATGATATCTTGTAAACATTTGAGTCACTCTTTGTCACCTTGTGTACCCTATCAGGCACTTTTCCTCTTCTGAGTGTTGGCAAGGTCCTTCATAAGCCATAGGAGAAATTTTGAGGCCTGGAGCTATTTTCACTCTGATTTCCTGCATTTTCATTTGTGTATATATGGATTCTGTTTCTTTGTAAGAGTAAGTTTGATTTTATTTCCAATACTTTCCAAAAGATTACAATAAGTCACAAGAGCAACTATTTATATATAAATCCCTGCATCACAATCACTTTGCACTTGAGAACAACCCAGGGATGTCCAAAAAATCAGGAATGGTTTCCGTGAAATGAAATCTGGAGCCTTCTAACCATTCAGTAAATAATCAGGAAATTATGGAAAAAATTCTCCTCTGAATTATCAACTTATAAACACTCCCTTTTAAAATTAAACTTTTCTTTCAATCTAATATCCATTTCAGTTCATAATTTTAAAATAAAGACTTTCAACAGCTTATAAAAACATTCATTGTTCTCTTTGTCAACATGATGTAATATTGGATCAAATATCAATAATCTGATAGATAAACAAAAAAAGTTGTTCAAGGAAAGCTATAAAAACATCTATGTATGTCAGTGTCAACAAATGGATTGAGAGGTGAATAATTTCTTCTTTATTCTTTTGGTTTTTCTTTATGTATTATAATTATTACAGTGCTATTTGAAAGGTTTAATAATGACTGAAGAGATGAATGCACACCATTGTGAATATACCAAGGACCATGGAATGTACACTTTGAATAAAAAATATATTGGTTTAATATGTATCTATAAAACTGTTTTGCTTTAAAAACATGAGGATGGCAGGAAATGTACATCCATGTTAAACCATGGGTAATAGTTATTAGTCATGTTTCAGAAATACTCCAGCCTGTTTTTAAAAATGAATTAGAATTCAAGTTAATGCTGGAGATGGGAACACTTTAAGCTCTTATGTTCCTTTATTTTCTAAAGTAGTGATTTGTGCTCTAGACTTCAAGCTTATGTTTGTTCATGCATGATTGATATGCATCACTAAAAATTTATATTAAGAGAAAGAGTGTTGTAAGAGACAAAAATGAAGCTTTCAAATTACCTATTTCTCTAAAGTGGTATTACTTTTGTGTTTCTTCATAGTTGGAGGCTATAATCAGGTGTGAATAGATTGGAAGGTGGTACAATCTGCTTGATGGATTAGATCCTTGACTTTTATGAACCATTCCTCTCCCACATGATATCTTATAAATCTTTGAGTCACTCTTTGCCATCTTGTGGACACTAATGCTTTTTATCTTCTGGGATTGGCAAGGTCCTTCATATATCATAGGAGAAATTTTAAAAATGTGAGCTATTTGTACTCTGAGTTCCTCGGTGTTCATTTGTGTGTATGTGGATTCTGATTCTTTTTAAAAATGAGCTAGATTTTATTTCCAATACTTTCTTAAAAATGACAATATATCATAAGAACAGGTATTTATATATGAATACCTGCATCACAATCATTCTGCACTCAAGAACAGCCAAATTATGTCCACAAAATCAGTAATGGTTTCCTTGAAACCAAATCTGGAGCCTTCTAAACATTCTTTAAAACAGTCTTGATATCATGGAAAAAGATCTACTCTGAATTATCGAATTTACCTACCCTCCCTTTTAAAATTAACATTTTCTTTCAATCTAATATCTGGTGCAGTTCACAATTTTAAAATAAAGACCTTTTCAACACCTTTAAAATCACCATTCATTGTTCACTTTTTCCACGTGATGTAGTATGTGATCACAGATGAATAAACCTGATAGATAAACAAAAAAACTTGTTCAAGGACAGCCAGTAAAGACTTCTGTTTGTCAGTGTCAACAAATGAAATGTGAGGTGAATAATTTTTTCTTTATTATTCTGGATTTTCTTTATTATAGTTATTATAGATCCATTGAAAATATTTAATAATGATAGAAGAGATGAATGCACATCACAGTGACTATACCAAGGACAAGGGAATGTACACATTGGATAAAAAAGATTTTGATTTAATATGTCTCAATAAGACAGATTTGTTTTAAAAATAGCGAGGATGTCAGGAATCATAAAACCCAGTTAGTCATGGATAATTGTTATTACCCATGTTTCAGAAATGCTCTGACCAATTATTGTATATGAATCACAATTCAAATTAACTGCCTGAGATATGTGTATGGGACCACTGTAATTTGTTATGCCCCTTTATTTTCTCAGGTTTTGATTTCTGCTCTAGACTTCAAATTTATATATGATCCTGTAAGACTGATATGCATCACTAATATATATATATATTAATAGAAAAGTGTAGTGAGAGACAAATATGAAGCTTTGGAATGATCTATTTCAATATAGTGGTCTTTTTTGTGTTTATTTATTGTTGGAGACTATAATCACGCATCCATAGAATGGAGGGTGGGACACTCTGCTTGATGTATTTGGTCCTTGTCTTTTATGGACCATTCCTCACCCCGATGATATCTTGTAAACATTGGAGTCACTCTTTCTCAACTTGTGGACACTACCATTCCCTTTTTCTCTTCTGGGTGTTGCTGAGTTCCTTCATAATCCATAGGTGAAATTTGGAGGCTGGGAGCTATTTCTACTATAAGTTCCTGGGTTTTCATATGTCTATATGTGGATTCTGTTTCTTTGTAAAAAATGAGTTTAATTTTATTTTCAAAACTTTCTAAAAAATAACAATATGTCCTAAGAGCTGGTATTTATATATGGATACATGCCTCGCTTTCTCTTAGCACTTAGGAAGAGTACAATTAGGTCCATAATATCATAAATGGTTTCTGAGAATCAAAATCTAGAGCCTTCTAAATATTCAGTAAACAATCTTGAACTCATGGAAAATGTATTCTCTGAATTATCGATTTACCTACACTCCCCTTTAAAATTAACATTTTCTTTCAATCTAATATCTGTTTCAGTTCATAATTTTAAAATAAAGACCTTTAAAACAGCTTTTAAAAAGCCATTCATTGTTCACTTTGTCCACCTGATGTAGGATGGGATCACATATCAATTAAACAGATAGATAAACCAAAAATTTGTTCAAGGACAGCCAGAAAAACACCTATGTATGTCAGTGTCAACAAATGGATTGATAGGTGAATAATTTCTTATTCATTCTTCTCATTTTCAAGTTAACCCAGCAAAAAACTATGTGTCAGTGTCAACAAATTGAGGTGAATAATTTCTTCTTTATTTTTCTCATTTTTTTCTTTATTATTATTAATATAGAGTTCTTGAAAAGGATTAATAATAATTGAAGAGATGAATGCATACCACTCTGAGTATACTTAGGGCCAGGGAGTGTATACATTGGATGAAAAAGATATTCATTTTATATGTCTCAATAAAACACAATCGTTTAAAAAATTTGTGGGGATGTCAGGAATTATACAACCACATGGAGCCATGGATAGTAGTTATTAGTCATGATTCAAAGATGCTTCTGCCAATTTTAAAAAATGAATCACAATATATGTTTCTGATGGTGTTGTGTGTAGTGGACCACAGGAAGATGTTATGCCACCTTATTTCCTTAGGTCGTGATTTCTGAGGTGAATTTCAAGTATATGTATATTAATATATGACTGATATGCATCACTAAAAATATATTAAGAGAAAGAGGGTGGTGACAGACAAATATGAAGCTTTGGAATTAACTATTTCTCTAAATTGTTTTGCTGCTGTGTCTCATCATTTTTGGAAGCTGTAATCATGTGTTCATAGAATGGAGCACAGTGAACTCTGCTTGATGGATTAGGTTCTTGACTTTTATGAACCATTCCTCTCCCCCATGATATCTTGTAAGCATATGAGTCACTCTTTGTCACCTTGCAGACACTACAAATCCCCTTTTCTATTCTGGGTGTTGGCAAGTCCTTCAGAAACAATAGGAGAATTTTGGAGACTGGGATTATTTGTACTCTGCGTTCATGGGATTTCATTTGTGTATTTATGTATTCTGTTTCTTTGTAAGAATGAGTTTATTTTATTAACAATATTTTTTAAAAATTACAATATGTTATAAGGCCAGGTATTTATATATAGATACCTGAATCACAATCTTTCTGCAGTCGTGAAAAGCAAAATGATGTCCAGAAAATCAGGATTGGTTTCCTTGAATCAAAATAAGGACTCTTCTGAACATTCAGGAAACCTTCATGAAATCTGGAAAAAGAACTCTCAATTATTGATTTATCTACACTCCCTTTTAAAATTAACATTTTCTTTCAATCTAATATCCATTTCAGTTAATAATTTTAAAATAAAGACCTTTTCAACAGCTTTAAAAAAAACATTCATTGTTCACTTTGTCCACATGATGTAGTAAAGGATCACATATCATTAAAACTGAGAGATAAACAAGAAAAGTTGTTCAAGGACAGCCAGACAAACACCTATGTATGTCAGTTTCAACAAATGGATTGATAGGTGATTAATTTCTTTTTTATTCTTCTGATATTTCTTTATTCATTATAATTATTTTAGAGCTATTGTAAAGGCTTAATAATGATTGATGAGAACAATTCACACCGCTGTCAATATACCAAAGACCAGGGAAAGTACACACTGGACAAAAAAGATATTGGTTTAATATGTCATTAAAACAGATTTGTTTTCAATTCCTGGGGATGTTAGAAATTCTACACCCAAGTTGAACCATGGATAATCATTATAGGTCTTGTTTCATAAATGCTGTAGCCAATTTTTAATAATGAATCAGAATTCAAGTTTCTCCTGGAGATGTGTGTATGCAATCACTGTAAGAGGTTATTGCCCTTTATTTTCAAAGTTTGTGATTTCAGCTCTAGACTTCATGTATATGTATGATATTATATGGATGATATGCATAACTAAAAATATATATTAAGAGAAAGAGAGTGGTGAGAGAGAAGTATGAAGCTTTGGAATTACCTATTTCTCTAATGTGGTCTTCCTTTTGTATTTCTTCATGGTTTGAAACTATAGTCATGCTTGCATTGAAGGGAGGGTGGTACACTCTGCTTGATGGATTAGGTCCTTGACTTTTATAAACCATTCCTCTCCCCCATAATTTCTTGTAAATATTTGAGCCACTCTTTTTCCCCTTGTGGACCTGACAATTCCCTCTTTCTCTTCTGGGTGTTAGCAAAGTCCTTCATAATTCATAGGAGAAATTTGGAGGATGGAATCTATTTGTACTCTGAGTCCCTAGGTTTCATTTGTGAAGATGTGGATTCTGTTTCTTTGTAAGAATAAGTTTGATTTTATTTCTAATACTTTCTAAAAAAATTACATGATGTAACAAGTGCAGGTATTTATATAAGGATACCTGTTTCACAATCCCTCTGCATTCGAGAACAGCCCAGTGAAGTCCAAAAAATCAGGAATGGTCCATTTCAGTTCATAATTTAAAAAGAAAGACTTTTCATCAGCTTAAAAAAAGCTACTCATTGTTCATTTTGTCCACATGAAATAGTATCACATCACAGATCAATAAAACAGATAGAAAAAACAAAATAAGTTGTAGAAGGACTGCCAGAAAAACTCCTATGTATGTAAGTATCATCAAATGAATTGTGAGGTGAATAATTTCTTCTTCCTTCTTCTTGTTTTCTTTATTCATTATAATTATTATAGAGCTATTGAAAAAGTTTAACAATGATTGAGGAGATGAATGCAGACAACTGTGAATATACCAACGACCAGGGAATATACACATTGGATAAAAAAGGTATTGGTTTAATATTTCTCAATAAAACAGATTTGTTTGAAAAATGGTGGGAATGTCAGGGATGGTACACACAAGTTGTGCCATGGTTAATAGATATTAGTCATGTTTCAGAAATGCTGTGGCCAATTTTCATAATGATTCTCAATCCAAGTTTCTGCCTGAGATGGGAAAACTCTAGGTGTTATGCCAATTTATTTTCTCAGGCTGTGATTTCTGTTCTTGACTTCAAGTTTATGTATGTTCATGTATGATTGATATGCATCATTAAAAAATATATAAAGTAAAGATGTGGAGAAAGAACTATGAAGATTTGGAATTACCTATTTCTCTAAAGTGGTGTACATTTTGTGTTTCTTCATTGTTTGAGGCTATAATCACGCGTGCATATAATGAAGGGTGGTACACTATGATGGAAGGATTAGGTCCTTGACTTTTATGAGCCATTCCTCTCCCCCATGATATCTTGTAAACATTTGTATCATTCTTTTTTTTTTTTTTTAAAGATTTTATTTATTTATTCATTTATCACCCCCTTGCTGCTTGTGCTCGCTGGGTCAGCTAACCACGCGTTGCGGGCGGGCTTGCCTTCACCAGGAGGCCCTGGGAACCGAACCCGGGGCCTCCCATATGGTAAATGGGAGCCCTACTGATTGAGCCACAGCCGCTTCCCTTGCATCACTCTTTGTCACCTTGTTGACCATGAAAGTCCACTTTTCTCTGCTGGGTGTTGGTAAGGTCCTTCATTAGCAATAGGATAAATATGGAGTCTGGGAGTTATTTATACTCTGAGATCCTAAGTTTCATTTTTGTATATATGGATTCTCTTTCTTTGTAAGAATGAGTTGATTTTATTCCCAAAACTTTCTAAAAAATTACAATATGTCACAAGAGCAGGTTTTATATATGGATACCTGCATCACAATCTCCCTGCACACGAAAATAGCCCAAGGATGCCCAGAAAATCAGCAATGGTTTCCATGAAACAAAATCTGGTGCCTTCTAAACATTCATTAAACAACCATGAAATCATGGAATAACATTTTCTCTGAATTACCGATTTAACTACACTCCCTTTTAAAATTAACAATTTCTTAAATCTAATATATGTTTCAGTTTATAATTTTAAAATAAAGACATTCTCAACAGCTTTAAAAAAGCCATTCATTGTTTTCTTTGTCCATATGATGTTGTATGGGATCACACATCAATAAAATTCAAAGATAGACACAAAAAGTTGTTGAAGGAAAACCAGGAAAACACCTATGTATGTCAGTGTCAACAAATGGATTGAGAGGTGAATAATTTCTTTTATTCTTCTAGTTTTTCTTTATTTATTATAATTATTATAGTGCTATTGTAAAGGTTTAATTATGATTCAAGAGATGAATGCACAACACTGTGAATATACCAAGGACCAGGTAATGTGCACATCAAAAGATATTGGCTTAATATGCCACAATAAAACAGATTTGTTTTAAAAATCGTGGGGATGTCAGGAATTTTACACCCATATTTGGCAATAGCTTAGTGTTATTATTCGTGTTACAGAAATGCTTGGGCCAATTTTTAAAAATTAATCAAAATTCAAGTTCTTGCCATAGATGGGACAATTGAAAGGTGTTATTCCCCTTTATTTTCTAAGGTTGTGACATCCGCTCTGGACTTCAAGTTGATGTGGGTTCACGTATGATTAATATGCATCACTGAAAATACATATTAAGAGAAAGAGGGTGGTGAGAGACAAATATGAAGCTTTGGAATTATCCCTTTCTCTAATGTGGTCTTCCTTTTGTGTTTCTTCATTGTTGGAGGCTAAAATCACACATGCATAGAATGGAGGGCAGTGCATTCTGCATAACAGATTATGTCTTTGACTTTTATGAGCTCTTCCTCTCCCCCATAATATCTTGTAAACATTTGAGTCACTCTTTGTCACTTTGTGGATGCTACAAATCCCTTTTCTTTTCTGGCCAATGGCAAGGCCCTTCATAAGCCATAGGAGAAATTTCACACCTGGGATCTATTTGCACTCTCTGTTCCTGGGTTTTCTATGTCTATATGTAGATTCTGTCTCTTTGTATGAAATAGTTTGATTTTATTTCCAATTATTTCTAGAAAATTACAATATGTCATAAGAGCAGGTAATTATATATGGTTACCTGCATCACAATCTCCCTTCACTTGAGAGCAGCCCAATTTTGTCCAGAATATCAGGAATGTTTTCTTGAAAAAAAATTCAGAGCCTTCTAAACATTCAGTAAACAATTGTGAAATAATGGAAAAAGATCTCCTCTGAAATATTGATTTACCTACACTGCTTTTAAATTTAACATTTTCTTTCAATGTAATATCTGTTTCAGTTCATAATTTTAAAATAAAGACTTTTTCAATAGATATTTAACAGCCCTTTATTGTTTGCTTTGTGAACATGAGGTAGTATGGGATCACATATCAATAAACTGCTGGATAAACAAAATAGCTGTTCAAGGACAGCCAGAAAAATCCGTGTGTATGTCAGGGTCAACAAAAAGATGCAGTTGTGAATAATTTCTAATTTATTCTTTTGGTTTTTCTTTATTTATTATAATTATTATAGAGCTATAGAAAAGGTTTAATAATTATTGAAGAGATGAATGCACACCACTGTGAATATGCCAAAGACCAAGGAATGTGCACATTGGATAAAAAAGACATTTGTTCAATATATCTCAATTAAACAGATTTGTTTTAAAAATCGTGGTGATGTCAGGAATTGTAAACCCCAGTTGATACATGGATAATAGTTCTTAGTCATGTTTCCAAAATACTCTGGCAAATTTTTCAAAATGAATCCCAATTTCTGCTGGAGATGTGATTATGGGAACACTGTAAGTTGTTATGTCCCATTATTTTCTAAGGTGGTGAATTCTGATCTAGACTTCTAGTTTATGTATGTTTATGTATGATGGATATGCATCACTAAAATATATATATTAAGAGAAATAGGGTGGTGAAAGAAAAATATAAATGTTTCAATTAACTATTTCTCTAAAGTGGTCTTCCTTTTGTGTTTCTTCATTGTTGGAGGCGATAAACATTCGTGCAACAAATGGAGGGTGGTACACTCTGCTTGATGGATTAGGTCCTTAAACGTTATCAACCATTCCTCTCCCCCATGATAACTTGTAATCATTTGACTCACTCTTCGTAACCTTGTGGCCCCTACAAATCCCTTTTTCATCACTGGTTTTTGGCAATGTCCTTCATAAGCCATAGAGGAAATTTGGAGTCTGGAAGCTACTTGTACTCTGAGTTCCAGAGTTTTCAATTGTGTATATGGTGATCAGTTTCTTTGTATGAATGAGTTTAATTTTACTTCCAATACTTTCTTAAATATTAAAATATGATGTAAGAACAGGTATTTATATATGGATTCCTGCGTCAAAATCTCCCTCCACTGAAGAACAACGCAATGATGTCTATAAAATCAGGAAGGTTTTCCTTGAAATAAAATACAGAGCCTTCTAAACATTCAGCAAACAATCATGAAATCATGGAAAACGGTCTCCTCTGAATTATTAATTTAAGTACACTCCCTTTTAAAATTAACATTTTTTCAATCTAATATCCATTTTAGTTCATAATTTTAAAATAAGGACCATCACTACAGCTTTAAAAAAGCCATTTATTGGTCACTTTGTCCACATGATGTAGTATGGGATCACATATCAATTAAACTTATTGAGAAACAAAAAAAAAAATTGTACAAGGACGGCCAGAAATACACATATGTATGTCAGTGTCAACAAATGGATAGAGAGGTGAAAATTTCTTCCTTATTCCTCTGGCTTTTCATTATTTATTTTAATTATTATAGAGCTATTCAAAGGTTTAATAATGATTGAAGAGATGAATGCACACCACTATGAATATACCAAACCAGGGAATGTATACATTGGATAAATAGGATATTGGTTTAATATGTCTCAGTAAAACACATTTGTGTTAAAAATTGAGGTGGTCTCAGGAATTGTACACATAAGTTGAGCCACAGATAATAGATATTAGTCATGTTTCAGAAATGCTATGTCCATTTTTTAAAAATGAATCACAATTCAAAATTCTGCTGGAGATAGGAAGACTGCAGGTATTATGCCCCTTTATTTTCTAAGGCTGTGATTTTTGCTCTAGGCTTCAAGACCATGTATGTTCATGTACAATTGCTATGCCTCACTAAAATATATATTAAGAGAAAGAGGGGGTTTAGAGACAAATTTGAAGCTTTGGAATTACCTATTTCTCTAAAGTGGTCTTCCTTTTGTGTTTCTTCATTGTTGGAGTCTATAATCACATATGCATAGAATTGAGGATGGTACACTTTGATTGATGGATTAGGTCCTTGTCTTTAATAAACCATTCCTATCCCCCATGTTATCTTATGAACATTTGAGTCACTGTTTGTTACCTTTTGGACCCTACAAGTCCATTTTTCTCTTCTGGGTGTTGGCAAGGTCCTTCATAATCAATAGGAGAATTCTGGAGGCTGGTAGCTAATTGTACTCTGAGATTCATAGGTTTTCATTTATTTATATGTGGATTCCGTTTCTTTGTAAGAATGAGTTTGATTTTATTTCCAATATTTTCTTAAAATCACCAATATGTCATAAGAGCGGGTATTTATACTAGTATACCTGCATCAAAATCTCTCTACACTCAAGAACAGCCTAATGATGTCCAGAAAATCAGGAATGGTTTCCTGTAAACAAAATCAGGAGCCTTCTAACCATTCAGTAAACAATCAAGAAATCATGGAAATTGATTTCCTCCAAATTATGGATTTAGGTAAACTCCCTTTTAAAATTAATATTTTCTTTCAATCTCATACCCATTTCAGTTCATAATTTTAAAATAAAGACCATTTCAACAGCTTTAAAAAAGCCATTCATTGTTCAATTTGTCCACATGATGTAGTATGGGATCTCGTATATATAAAACCGACAGATACAACAATTGTTCAAGGACAGCCAGAAAAACACCTATGTATATCAGAGTCAACAAAGGATTGATAGGTGTATAATGTCTTTTCCATTATTCTGGTTTTTCTTTATTTATTTTAATTATTATATAGCTATTGTAAAATTTAATTATGATTGAAGAGATGAATGCACACAACTGTGAATGTACCAAGGACCAGGGAATGTACACCTTTGATAAAGAAGACATGGGTTTAACCTGTCTCAATAAAACAGATTTGTTTTAAAACTTTTTTGGATATTGGGAATTTTACACTGAAGTTGAGCCATGTATAATATTTTTTTGTTGTGTTCCAGAAAAGCTCTGGCCAATTACTAAAATTGAATCACATTCAAGTTTCTACTGGAAATGTTTGTATGGGACCACTGTAAGGTGATATGCTCCATTATTTTCTAAGGCTGTGATTTCTCTTTTTCACTTCATGTTTATGTATGTTTATGTATGATTATATGTATCATTAAATATATATATCCAATAAAGAGCGGGGAGAGAGAAGTATGAAGATTTTAAATTACCTATTTCTCTAAATTGTGTTCCTTTTGTGTTTCCTCATTATTGGAGGCTCTAATCATGTGTGCATAGAAAGGAGGGTGGTACACTCTGCTGATGGTAGAGGTCCTTGACTTTTATAAACCATTCTTCTCCCCCATGATACCTTGTGAACATTTGAGTCACTCTTTGTCTCCTTGTCGACCCTACAATTCCCCTTTTCTCTTCTGGATTTTGGTAAGGTCCTTTATTAGCCAGAGGAGAATTTGGAGGTTGGGAGCTATTTGTACACAGCGTTCCTGGGTTTTCATTTGTGTATATATTTATTCTGTTTCTTTGTAAGAATGAGTATGATTTTACTTCCAATACTTTAAAAAAGAATACAATATGTCATAAGAGCAGGTAATTATATATGGATACCTGCATCATAATCTCTCTTCACTCGAGAAAGGCCCCATGATGCCCAGAAAATCATGAATATTTTCCTTGAAAAAAAACCCAGAGCCTTATAAACATTCAATAAAAAATTGTGAAATCCTGGAAAAAGATCACTTCTGAATTATCAATTTAAATACACTGCATTTAAAATTAACATTTCTTTCAATGTAATATCCATTTCAGTTCATAATTTTAAAATAAAGGACTTTTCAATAGATTTTTAAAAGCCATTTATCGTTTGCTTTGTGCACATGAGTACAATGGGACCACATATCAATAAATTGATAGATAAACAAAATAGCTGTTCAAGGACAGCCAGAAAAACCCCTGTGTATGTCAGGGTTAACAAATGGATGGAGTGGTGAATAATTTCTAATTTATTCTTTTGGTTTTTCTTTATTTATTATAATTATTATAGAGCTATAGAAAAGGTTTAATAATAATTGAAGAGATGAATGCACACTACTGTGAATATACCAGGGACCAGGGAAAGTGCTCATTGGATAAAAAAATATTTTTCCATATGTCTCAATTAAACAGATTTGTTATAAAAATCATGGGGATGTCAGGAATTGTACACTCCAGTTGATACATGGGTAATTGTTCTTAGTCATGTTTCCAAAATGCTCTGGCCAATTTTTCAAAATGAATCATAATTCAAATTTCTGCTGGAGATGTAAGTATGGGAACACTAAGTTGATATGCTCTATTATTTTCTACGTTTGTGAAATCTGCTCTAGATTTCTAATTTATGTATGTTCATGTATGATGGAAATGCATCCCTAAAATATATATATTAATTGAAGTTGGGTGGTTAAAGAAAAATATAAATGTTTCAATTAACTATTTCTCTAAAGTGGTCTTCCTTTGTGTTTCTTCAATGTTGGAGGCTATAAACATGTGTGCAAAAAATGGAGGGCGGTATACTCTGCTTGATGGATAAGGTCCTTAAACTTTATCGACCATTCCTCTCCCCCATGATACCATGTAATCATTTGATTCACTGTTTGTAACCTTTGTGGACCCAACAATTCCCTTTTCATTTCTGGTTTTTGGCAATGTCCTTCATAAGTCATAGAGGAAATTTGGAGTCTGGAAGCTAATTGTACTCTGAGTTCGAGAGTTTTATATTGTGTATATGGGGATGCAGTTTCTTTGTAAGTATGAGTTTGATTTCACTTCCAATACATTCTTAAATATTAAAATATGTCATAAGAACATATATTTATATAAGGATACCTACATCACAATCTCTCTACTCTCGAGAACAGCCCAATGATGTCCATAAAATCAGGAATGGTTTCTTAGAAACAAAATCTGGCGCCTTAAACATTCATTCAATAATTGTGAAATTATGGAAAAAAAATTCTTCAGAATTATATATTTACGTAGACTCCCTCTTAAAATTAACATTTTCTTTCAATATAATATCCATTTCTGTCCATAATATTAAAATAAAGACCTTTTCAACTGTTTTTAAAAAGCCATCCATTGTTAACTTAGTCCATATGATGCAATATGGAATCACATATCAACAAAACTGATAAAAAAAAATATTTGTTCAAGGACAGCCAGAAAAATACCAATGTATGTCACTGTCAATGAATGGATTGAGAGGTGAATAATTTCTTCTTTATTCTTTTAGTCTTATTTCTTTATTATAATTATTATAGAGCTATTTAGAAATGGCTTGAAGAGATGATTGAAGAGATGAATGTACACATCTGTGAATCTACCAAGGACCAGTGAATATACACAATGTATAAAAGATTTTGATTTAATATGCCTCAATAAAACACATTTGTTTTAATAATTGTGGGGGTGTCAGGAACTGTACAGCCAAGTTGAGCCATGGATAATAGTTATTAGTCATGTTTCAGGAATGCTCTGACCAATTTATAAAAATGAATCACAATTCAAGTTTCTGCTGGAGATGGGACCAATAAGGTGCTATGGTCCTTTATTTTCTAAGGTTGTTATTTCTGCAGTAGTCTTCAAGTTTATGTTTCTTCATGTATGACTGATATGTTTCACTAAAAATAAATATTAAAAGACAGTGGGTCATGAGAGAAAATATGAAGCTTTGGAACTGCCTATATCTCTAAAGTAGTCTTCCTTCTTGTGTTTCTTCATTGTTGGAGGCTATGTTTATGCATGCATAGAATTGAGGGTGGTACACTCTGATGATGAATTAGGCCCTTGACATTATGAAATATTTCTCTCCCACATGATATCTTGTAAACATTTGAGTCACTCTTTGTCAATTTGTGGACCCTACAAGTCCCTTTTTCTCTTCTGGGTGTTGGAAAGAATCTTCATAAGCCATAGGAGAAATTTGAAGCCTGAGATCTATTTGTACTCTGAGTTCCTGTGTTTTCATTTGTGTATATGTGGATTCAGTTTCTTAGTAAGAATGACTTTGATTTTATTTTCAATACCTTCTAAAACCTTACAATATGTCATAAGAGCAGGTATATAGATATGGATACCTGCATCTCAAGCATTTGTACTCAAGAACAGCCCAATGTTGTCCAGAAAATCAGGAATGGTTTCTTTGAAACACAATCCAGAGTCTTCTAAGCATTCAGTAAAGAATTGTGAAATCATGGAAAGTTATTCTCAGAATTTTCAATTTACCTACACTCTCCTTTAAAACTAATAATTTCTTTCATTCTAATATCCGAATCAGTTCAAATTTTTAAAATCCAGAACTTTTTAATAGCTTTAAAAAAGACTATCATTGTTCACTTTGTCCAAATGATGTAGTAGGGGATCACATATCTATAAAACTGAAAGATAAACAATAAAAAGTTGTTCAAGGACAGCCAGAAATATACCTATGTATGTTTGTGTCAACAAATGTACTGAGAGGTGAATAATTTTAGTTTATCATTCTGGTTTTTCTTTATTTATTATAATTATTACAGAGCAATTTGAAAGGTTTAATAATGAATGAAGAGATGAATGCACACCACTGGGAATATACCTAAGACAAGGGAATGTACACATTGAATAAAATGATATTGATATAATATGTCTCAATAAAACAGATTTGTTTTAAAAATCTTAGGGATTTCAGGAATTGTACACCCAAGTTGAGCCATGGGTAATAGTTATTAGTCGTGTTTCAGTAATGCTCTTACCAATTTTTGAAATGAATCACAATTCAAGTTTCTGCAAGAGATGTGTTGATGGGACCATTGTAAGGTGTTATGCCCCTTTATTTTTTAAGGTTCTGATTTCTGCTCTAAACTTCAAGTTTACCTATGTTCATATATGACTAATATGCATCCCTAAAATATATATATTAAGAGAAAGAGTGTGGTGAGAGATAAATATGATGTTTGGAATTACCTATTTCTCTAAAGTGGTCTTCCTTTTGTGTTTCTTCATTGTTGGAAGCTATAATAATCCACTCATAGAATGGAGGGCAGTACACTTTGTTTGATGGATAAGGTCCTTGGCTTTTATGAACCATTCCTCTCCCTCATTATATCCTGTAAACATTTGAGTCATTATTTGTCACCTTGTGGATAAGTCCCTTTTTCTCTTGTGGATTTGGCAAAGTCCTACAAGAGACATAGGAGAAATTTGGAGCTGAGAGCTATTTGTACTCTGAGTTCCTTGGTTTTCATTTGTGTTTTTGTGGTATCTATATCTTCTAAGAATGAGTTTGATTTTATTTCCAATACTTTCTAAAAAATTACAATATGTCATAAGAGGAGGTTTTTATATATGGATATGTACATCACAATCTCTATGCACTCGAGGAAAGCCCAATGATTTCCAGAAAATCAGGAATGGTTTCCTTGAAATGAAATATGGAGCCTTCAAAACATTCAGTAAACAATCATGAAATCATGGGAAAAGATCACCTCTAAATTTTAGATTTACATACAATCCCTTTTAAAATAAATATTTTCTTTCAATCTATTATCCATTTCAGTTCATAATTATAAAATAAAGACCATTTCCACAGCTTTAAAAAAATCATTAATTGTTCAGTTTGCCCACATGATGTAGTATGGGATCACATAACAACAAAAGTCATAGATAAACCAAAAAAGTTGTTCAAGGACAGCAGGAAAAACACATATGTACATAAGTGTCAACAAATGTATTGAGAGGTCTATAATTTCTTCTTTATTCTTCCATTTTTTACTCATTATAAACATTATAGGGCTATTGAAAAGGTTTAATAATGATTGAAGAGAAGAATGCACATCACTGTAAATTTAACAAGGACCAGTGAAAGTACACATTGCGTAAAAAAGATATTGGTTTACTATGTCTCACTAAATCAGATTTTTAAATAAATAGTGGGGATGCCAGGAAATGTACACCAATGATTTCTCTTCTGGGTGTTGGCAGGGTCCTTTACAAGCCATAGTAGAAATTTGGAGCCGTATGTACTCTAAGTTCCTGGGTTTTCATTTCTGTATATGTGGATTCTGATTTTTTGAAATAATGTTTTATTTTATTTCCAATACTTTCTAATAAATTACAATATGTCATAAGAACATGTATTTATTTATGGATAGCTGCCTCACAATCTGTCTGCATTCAAAAACAGCCCAATGATATCCAGAACACTCAAGAATGGTTTCATTAAATCAAAATCCAGAGACTTCTAAACATTCAGTAAACAATCATGAAATCATGGAAAAAGTTCTCTTCTAAATTATTGTTTTGCATACACTCCCTTTTAAAATTAACATTTTCTTTCAATCTAATACTGGTTTCAGTTCATAATTTAAAAAACAAAGACCTTTTCAACAGCTTTAAAAAAGCCACTCATTGTTCAAATTGTTCACATGTTTTAAGTATGGGGTCACAAATCAATAAAATTGATAGATTTTAAAAAAAATTTGTTCAAGCACAGCCATAAAATCACCTATGTACGTCAGTGTAAAAAAAGTTATTTGAGAAGTGAACAATTTCCTCGTTATTATACTGTTTTTTCTTTATTTATTATAATTATTATAGAACTATTGAAAAGGTTTAATAATGATTGAAGAGATGAATGCACACCACTGTGATACCAAGGACCAGATATGTACATATTGGATAAAAAATTATGTTGGTTTAATATATCTCAGTAAACTAGATTTGTTTTAAAAATCGTGGGGATGTCAGGAATAGTACAGCCAAGTTTAGCCATGGATAATAGTTATTAGTCATGTTTCAGGAATGCTCTGCCTAATTTATAAAAATGAATCACAATTGATGTCTGCTGGAGATGGGACAATAAGGTATTATGCCCCTTTATTTTCTAAGTTGTTATTTCTGCTGTAGACTTCAAGTTTATGTTTGTTCGTGTATGACTGATAAGCCTCACTAAAAATATATTTTAAGAGAAAGAGGTTCATGAGACAAAATATGATGCTTTGGAACTACCTATTTCTCTAAAGTGGTCTTCTTTTTTGTTTCTTCATTGTCGGTGCCTATATTTATGCATGCAGAGAAAGGAGGGAGGTATGCTCTGATGATGAATTACATGCTTGACTCTATGAAACATTCCTCTCCCACATGATACCTTGTAAACTTTTGAGTCATTCCTTGTCACATTGTGGACCTTACAAATCCCTTTTTCTGTTCTGGGTGTTGGCAAGGTCCTTCATAAGCCAAAGTAGAAATTTGGAGGTGGGGAGTTATTTGCACTATGACTACTTTGGTTTCATTTGTCTATGTGTGGATTCTATTTCTTTGTAAGAATGAGTTTCAATTTATTTCCAATACATTCTAAAGTATTACAATATATCATTAAAGCAGGTATTTATATATGCATACCTGCATCACAATCTCTCTGCTCTTGAGAAGAGCCCAATTATGTTCAGAAAGCCAGGAATGGTTTGCTTGAAATAAAATTATGAGCCTTCTAAACATTCAGTAAACAATCGTGAAAACATGGGAAAATATCTCCTCAGATTTATAGATTTACTTACACTTCTTTTGAAATTAACATTTTCTTTCAATCTAATATCTGTTCCAGATCATCATTTTAATATAAAGACCTATTCAACAGCTTTAAAAAATCCATTCATTGTTAACTTTGTCCCCATTATATAGCATGGAATCAAGTATTAATAAAACTGATAGATAACCAAAAAAGTTGCTCAAAGACAGCCAGAAAAACACTTAATGTTTGCAGTGTCTACAAAAGGATTGAGAGGTGAATAATATCTTCTTTATTTTCTGGTTTCTCTTTATCTATTATAAGTATTACAGAGCTATTGAAAATGTTAAATAATGATTGAAGTGATGAATGTACATCATTGTGAATATACCAAGGACCAAGGAATGTACACATGGGATAAAAAGGATATCGCCTTAATGTTTCAATAAAACAGATTTGTTTTAAAAACCGTGGAGTTATCAGAAATTGTACACCCCTGTTGAGCCATGGATAAGAGTTATTAATTGTGTTTCTGAAATGCTCTGGACAATTTTATAAAGTGAATCACAAATCAAGTTTCACCTGGAAATGTGACCACTGTAAATTGTAATCCACCTTTATTTTCTAAGGTCTTGATTTCTGCTCTAGACTTCACATTTATGTATGTTAATTTATGATTAATATGAATCACTAAAAATATATATTAAGAGAATGAGGGTTGTGAGAGAAAAATATGAAGCTTTGGAACTACCTATTTTTCTAAATGGTCTTCCTTTTGTGTTTCTTCATTTTTGGAGGCTAAAATCATGTGTGCATAGAAAGAAGGGTGGTACCCTCTGCTTCATGGATTAGTTCCTTGACTTCAATGAACCATTCCTCTCCCCCAGGATATCTTGTAAACATTTGAGTTACTCTCTGTCACCTTTTGGACACTACAAATCCATTTTTCTCTACTGGGTGTTGGAAAGTTCCTTCATAAGCCAGAGGAGAAATTTGGAGTTTGGGAGCTATTTGTACTCTGAACTCCTGGGTCTTCATTTTTGTATATGTGGATTCTGATTCTTTGTAAGAATGAGTTTGCTTTTATGTCCCATACTTTCTGGAAAAATAAAATATGTCATAAGAGTAGGTAATTATAAATGGATATCTTCATCACAATCTCTCTTCATGTGAGAACAGAGTTATTATGTCCAGAAAATCAGGAATGTTTACCCTGAAACAAAATCCAGAGCCTTCTAAACATTCAGTAAACAATCATGAAATCATGGAAAGTGATCTTTTCTGAATTATCAGTATACCTGCACTCCCTTTTAAATTTAACATTTTCTTTCAATGTTCATAATTTAAAAATAAAGACCTGTTCAAAAGCTTTATAAAAGCCATTCACTTTGTCCACATGATATAGTATGGATCACATATCAAAAAACTGATAGATAAACAAAAGAGTTATTCAAGGACAGCCAGAAAAACCCCTATGTATGTCAGGGTCAACAAATGGATGGAGAGGTGAATAATTTCTAATTTATTTTTGGGTTTTTCTTTGTTTATTATAATTATTATCGTGCTATAAAAAAGGTTTATAATGATTGAAGAGATGAATGCACACCACTGTGAATATACCAAGGTCCAGGGAATGTGCACATTGGATAAAAAAGATATTTGTTCAATATGTCTCAATAAAACAGATTTGTTTTAAAAATCCTGGGGATGTCAGGAATTGTACACAACAGTTGATCAATGGATAATAGTTATTAGTCTTGTTTCCAAAATTCTCTGGCCAATTTTTCAAAATGAATCAAAATTCAAGTTTCTGCTGGAGATGTGTGCATGGGCAATTGTAGGTTCTTATGCCCCTTTGTTTTCTAAGGTGATGAATTCTGTTCTAGACTTCTATTTTATGTATGTTCACGTATGACAGATATGCATCACTAAAATATAGATAATAAGAGAAAGAGGGTGGTGAAAGAAAAATATAAAGCTTTGAATTAATTATTTCTCTAAAGTGGTCTTCCATTAATGTTTCTTCATTTGGAGGCTATAAACATGTGTTCATAGAATGGAGGGCGGTGCACTCTGCTTGATGGATTACGTCCTTAACATTTATCAACCATTTATCTCCCCCACGATATCTTTTTTTTTTTTGAACTTCAAGTATTTTATTAATAATTTATTTTCAGTAAGAAAGACTGGCTAATGGGAGTTTTTCAGTAAAAACTTTTACAAGACCATTGCATCACAAATATACAGACACTATAAAAACTGTTTCATGGTTTTGGTTCTAAACAGTTATGCAGGTGGCCTCCATTTCACTTTCCAATAATGAAAAATGTTTATAATTCTAAAATACAGCAACCCATTTAAGACATGTTCACATATCAGCTCTTTCCTCACCCTATGTACAGGTGGAAATGAATGATTATATCAAAACATATTAGTGAAATGTCAGAACTCCACGATATCTTGTAATCAGCTGAGTCCCTCTTTGTCACATTCTGAACCCTACAAGTCCCTTTTTCATTTCTGGTTTTTTGCAATGTCCCTCATAAGCCATAGGGGAAATTTGGATTCTGGAAACCCCTTGTACTCTGAGTTCATGGGTTTTCAATTGTGTATATGTGGATTCGGTTCCATTGTAAGAATGTGTTTTATTTTACTCCCAATACTTTAAAAAAATTAAACCATGTCTATAGAGCAGGTATTTATATATGGATACCTGCATCAAAATCTCTCTGAAATCGAGAACATCCCAATGATGTCCAGAAAATCAGGAATGTTTTCCTTGAAACAAAATCTG
>JAKSZT010033764.1:333772-360008 GCA_026826555.1 Tolypeutes matacus
AAAATCAGGAATGTTTTCCTTGAAACAAAATCTGAAGCCTTTTAAACATTCAGGAAAAAAATGTGAAATCATGAAAAAAGTTCTCCTCTGAATTATTGAGTTACATACAATCTCCTTTAAAATTAACCTTTTCTTTAAATCTAATATCCGTTTCAGTTCATAATTTTAAAGTAAGAACATTTTCAAAAGCTTTAAAAAAGCCATTCATTTTTCACTTTGTCCACATGATTTAGTATTGGATAACATATCAATAAAACTGATAAACAAAAATAGTTGTTCAAGGGCAGCCAGAAACAGAACTATGTATGTCAGTGTCAACAAATGGATAAAGAGGTGAAAATTTCTTCTTTATTCTTCTTGTTTTTCATTATTTAATATAATTATTATAGAGCTATTGAAAGGTTTAATAAATATTGAAGAGAGAAAAGCACACCACTGTGAATATACCAAACCAGGGAATGTACATATTGGATAAAAAGGATATTGGTTTAATATGTCCCAATAAAACAGATTTGTTTTAAAAATTGAGGGGAGAATACCATCAAGTAGTGTGAACTGTGGTCTATGGTTGGTGGCAAGGCTCCAGGATGTGTAAGTTCATTGAGGGTGGTGGGCCACACTGTGGGAGATGTTTGTGTGGGATGTGGTGGGAGGTGTGGGAGGTGGGCAACATGGGAATCCCAGTGGGTTCCGTGTAATATTTTGGGTAATCTAAGCACCTCTTAAAATATATGTATATATATATATAAATAACATTTTTGTAAGCAAATACACATATATGCATATATATTTATATATCATTTTGCAAATGTTTGTATGCATTGTGAGAATTTTGATTTTTACCCATAATAAAAAAAAAATTGAGGGGATGTCAGGAATTGTACACCCATTTTGAGCCAAGGATAATAGATATTAATCATTTTTCAGAAAAGCTCTAGCCAATTTTTAAAATGAATATTGACTCAAGATTCTCCTGGAGATGGGATGACTCTAGGTATTATTCCCCTTTTTTTTCTAAGGCTGTGATTTTTGCTCTAGACTTCAAGATTATGTATGCTCATGTATTAATGATATGCCTCCCTAAAAATATATATTAATAGAAAGAGGGGCTTTAGAGGCAAATTTGAAGCTTTGGAATTACCAATTTCTCTAAAGTGGTTTTACTTTTGTGTTTCTCCATTTTTGGAGGCTATAATCACACTTACATAGAATGGAGGATGGTACACTTTGCTTGATGGATTAGGTCCGTGACTTTTATAAACAATTCATCTCCCCCATGATATCTTTTAAACATTTGAGTTGCTGTTTGTCACCTTGTGGATGCTACAAGTCCCCTTTTCTCTTCTGCACGTTGGCAAGTTCCTTCCTAATCAATAGGAGAAATTTGGAGGTTGGGAGCTATTTGTACTCTGAGATTCCTGGGTTTCATTTGTGTATATGTGTATTCTGTTTTTTTTTTTTTTTTTTTTGCAAGAAGGAGTTTGATTTTATTTCCAATACTTTCTAAAAAATAAAAATAACTTTCAATAATGATTGAAGAGATGAATGCAAACCACTGTGAATATACCAAGCACCAGGGAATGTACACATTGGATAAAAAAGATATTGGTTTAGTATATCTTAATAAAACAGATTTGTTTTAAAAATCATGGGGATGTCAGGATTGGTACACCCAAATTGAGCCATGGATATCAGTTTTTATTCATGTTTCAGAAATGCTCTGGCCAATTTTTTAAAAAGAATCACAATTTAAGTTTCTTCTGGAGATGTGTGTATGTGACCACAGTAACGAGTTATGCCCAATTATTTACTAAGTTCGTGATTTCGGCTCTAGACTTCAAGTTTTTAGATGTGTATGTATGATTGATATGCATCACTAAAAATATGTACTAAGAGAAAGAGGTTGGTGAGAGACAAATATCAAGCTTTGGCATAACCTCTTTATCTAAAGTGGTCGTCCTTTTTTTGTTTCTTTATTGTTTGAAGTTATAATCATGCTTGCATAGAATGGAGGGCGGTACAATTTGCTTGAAGTATTAGGTTCTTGACCTTTATGAGCCTTTCCTCTCCCCCATGATTTCTTGTAAACATTTGAGTCACTCTTTGTCACATTGGGGCCACTACAATTCCCTTTTTCTCTTCTGGGATTTGGCAAAGTCCTTCATATGTCATATGTGAAATTTGGAGCCTGGGATCTTTTGTACTCTGAGTTCCTTGGTTTTCATTTGTGTATATGTGTATTCTGTTTCTTTGTAAGAAGGAGTTTGGTTTTATTTCCAATACTTTCTAAAAAATTACAATATGTCATAGGAGCAGGAATTTATCTAAGGATATATTCATCACAGTCTCTCTGCACTCAAGAACCACCCATTGATGTCCAGAAAATCAAGAATGGTTTCCTTGAAACAAAATCCAGAATCTTCTAAACATTCAGTTAACAATCATAAAATCATGGAAAAAGATCTCATCAGAGGTATCGAATTACATACGCTCGGTTATAAAATTAACATTTTCTTTAAATCTAACATCTTTTTCATTTTATAATTTTTAAATAAATACATTTCAACAGCTTTAAAAATTTCTTTCATTGTTCACTTTGTCCACTTGATGTAGTATGGCATCACATATCAATAAAACTAATAAATAAACAAAAGAAGTTTTTCAAGGACAGCCAGAAAAACACCTATGTAGGTCAGTGTCAACAAATGAATTGAAAGGTGAACAATTTCTTATTTTTTCTTCTGTTTTTTCTTTCTTTATTATAATTATTATAGAGATGTTGAAAAGGTATAATAATGATTGAAGAGATGAATGAACACCAATGTGAATATACCAAGGAGCAAGGAATGTATACACTGGATAAAAAAAGATATAGCTTTAATATGTCTCAGTAACACAGATTTGTTTTAAAATCATGGGGATGTCAGGAATTATAAATCCAAGTTGAGCCTTGGATAATAGTTATTAGTCATGTTTCAAAGATGCTCTGGCTAATTTTTAAAAATGAATCACAATTCAAATCTCTGCTGGAGATGGGACCAGTGTAAAATGTTCTACTAATTTATTTCCTAAGGTCGTGATTTCTGCTCTAGGTTTCATGTTTATGCATCACTACATATATATATTGAGAGAAAGAGGGTAATGAGAGAAAAACATGAAACTTTGGAATTTCCTATTTCTCTAAATTGCTCTTCCTTTTGTGTCTCTTCATTTTTGGAGGCTATAATCATGCATGCATGGAATGGAGGGCAGTACCCTCATTAGATGGATTAGATCCTTGACTTTTATGAACCATTCTCTCATCTTTGATATCTCATAAGCATATGAGTCACTCTTTGTCAATACATCGACCTTACAAATCCCTTTTTCTCCTCTGGGTGTTGGCAAGTCAGTCATATGTATAGAAGAAATTTGGAAGCTGGGAGCTATTTGTATTCTGAGCTCCTGTGTCTTCGTTTTTGTATATGTGGATTCTGTTTCTTTGTAAGAAGGAGTTTGATTTTATATCCAATACTTTTTAGAAAATTACAATATGTCTTAAAATCAGATAACTATATATGGATAAGTGCATCACAATCTCTCTTCACTCAAGAACAGCTTCATGATGTCCAGAAAATCCAGGAATGCTTTCCTTGAAACAAAATCCAGAGCCTTCTAAACATTCAGTAAACATTCATGAAATCATGGAAAAAGATCTCCTCTGAATTATCGATTTACCTAAAATGACCTTTTAAAATTAACATTTTCTTTCAATGTAATATCTGTTTCAGTTCATAACTTTAAAATAGAAACCTTTTCAGTAAATTTTAAAAGCCACTTATTGTTTGCTTTGTGCACATGAGGTAGTATGGGATAACATATCAATAACCTGAGAGATTAAAAAAATAGCAAAATCCCTATGTATGTCAGGACAGCCAGTAAAATCCTTATGTATGTCAGGATCAATAAATGGATGGACAGGTGAATAATTTCTAAATTATTCTTTTGTTTTTTCTTTATTTATTATAATTATTATAGAGGTATACAAAGGGTTTAATAATGATTGAAAAGATGAATCCACACCACTGTGAATATACCAAGGACTGGGGTATGTGCACATTGGATAAAAAGGATATTTATTCAATATGTCTCAATAGAACAGATTTGCTTTAAAAATCGTCGGGATGTCAGGAATTGTACACCCCAGTTGATCCATGGATAATAGTTAATAGTCATTAACACAGAAATTCTCTGACCAATTTTTCAAAATGAATCACAATTCAAGTTTCTGCTAGAAATGGGACCTTTGTAAGTTGTTATACCCCTTTATTTTCCATGGTGGTGAATTCTGCTCTAGACATCTAGTTTTTTTATGTTCTTTTATGGTGGATATGCATCACTAAAATATATGTATTAAGAGAAATAGGGGGGTGAAAGAAAAATATAAAGCTTTGAATTAACACTATTTTTCTAAAGTGGCATTCCTTTTGTGTTTCTTCATTGTTTGAGGTTATAAACACATATGCATAGAATAGAGGTTGGTACACTCTGCTTGATGGATTAGGTCCTTAACTTTTATCCACCATTCCTCTCCCCCATGATATCTTGTAAACATTTGAATCTCTCTTTGGCACCTTGTTAACCCTACAAGTCCCTTTTTCATTTCTGGTTGGTGGAAAAGTCCTTCATAAGCCATAGGGAAAATTTGGAGTCTGGATGTTATTTGTAATCTGTGAGTTCCTGGGTTTTCAAGTGTGTATGTAAGGATTCTCTTCCTTTTTAACAAAGACTTTGATTTTATTTCTAATACTCTAAAAAATTTCAATATGTCATAAGAGCAGGTATTAATAGGAATACCTGCATCACAATCCCACTGCACATGAGAACCACCCAATGATGTCCAGAAAATAAAGAATGGTTTCCTTGAAAGAAAATCAGGAGCCTTCTAAACATTCAGTAAACAATTCTGAATTCATGGAAGGTCATGGCAGAAAGTTCTCTGCCGAATTATCAATTTTCCTACACTCCCTTTTAAATTTAGCATTTTCTTTCAACCTAATATCTCTTTCAGCCTAATATCTGTTTCCATTCATAATTTTAAAATAAAGACCTTTTCAACAGCTTTAAAAAAAGCCATTCATTGTTCACTTTTTCCACATGATTCACTTTGGGAACACATATGAATAAAACTGATAGATAAACAAAAAATATGTTAAAGGAGAGCCAGAAAAATACCTGTGTTTATCAGAATCAACAAGTGGATTGAGAGGTGATTTATTTCTTCTTTATTCTTCTGGTTTTTCTTCATTTATTATAACTATTATAGAGCTATTGATTGAAAAGTTTTAATAATGATTGAAGAGATGAATGCACAAATCTGTGAATATGCCAAGGACCAGGAAATGCACACATTGGATAAAAATGATACTGGTTTAATATGTTTCAATAAAACAGATTTGTTTTAAAAAATCAGGGGGATATAAGGAATTGTACTCCAAATTGGAGACATGGATCATAGTTATTACACATGTTTCAGAAATGCTCTGGCTAATTTTTAAAAATTGAATCAAAACAATTCAATTTTCTATTGGAGATGGGACCACTGTAAGGTGTTATGCCACTTTATTTTTTAAGGTCATGTTTTCTGCTCTAGACTTCAAGTTTATATATATTCATGTATGACTGATATGCATTACTAAAATATATATTTTATATAAAGAGGGTGGGGTGAGACAAATATGAAGATTTAGAATTACCTTTTTCTTTACATTGGTCTTCTATCTCTGTTTTATCATTGTTGAAGGCTATAATCATGCATGCATAGAATGGAAGGTGGCACACTCCTTGATGGATAAAGTCCTTGAGTTTTATGAACCTTTCCTCTCCCCCATGATATCTTGCAAACATTTGAGTCACTCCTTGTCATCTTGTGGACCCTACAATTCCTCTTTTCTCTTCTGTGTGTTGACATGGTCCTTCATAAACCATAGGTGAAATTGGGAGTCTGGGAGTTATTTGTTCTCTGAGTTCCTGGGTTTTCATTTGTGTATATATGGATTCTGTTTCTTTGAAAGAATGAGTTTTATTTCATTTCCAGTACATTCTAAAAAATTACAATATGTCAAATATGCAGTTATTTATATATGGATACAAGCATCACCATCTATCTGCACTCAGGAACATTGATGTCCAGAAAATCAGGATTGGTTACCTTAAACAAAATCTGGAGCATTCTAAATATTCAGTAAACAATTGGGAAATCATGAAAAATTTCCCCTCAGAATTATCAATTTAATTACACTCCCTTTTAAAATTAACATTTTATTTCAATCTAATATTCATTTCAGTTCATAACTTAAAATTAAAGACATTTTCAACAGCTTTAAAAGAGCCATTCAGTTTTCACTTTGTCCACATGATATATAGTATGGGATCACATACCAATGAAACTGATAGATAAATGAAAAAAGTTGTTCAAGGACAGCCAGAAAAACACCTATGTATAACAGTTTTGTTTTGTTTTGTTTTTTTAAGTTTCTTTTTTCTTTTTTTTAAATTTATTTTTATTGTGGGTAAAAATAAAAATTCTCACAATACATACAAACATTTGCAAAATGATATATAAATATCAGTTTTAACAAATGGATTGATAGGTGAATAATTTCTTCTTTATTGTTATGGAATCTCGTTATTTTTTTATAATTATTATAGAGCTATTGAAAAAAATTTTAAATGATTGAAAAGATGAATGTACACCACTGTGAATATACCAAGGACCAGGGAGTGTACACATTGGATATAAAAGTTGTTGGTTTAGTTTGTTTCAATAAAACATATTTGTTTTAAAAATTATGGGGATGTCAGATATTGTAAACCCAAGTTGAGCCATAGATAATAGTTATTAGTCTTATTTCATCAATGCTCTGTCCAATTTTTAATAATGAATCACAATTCCATTTTCTCCTGGAGATGTGTGTATGTGACCACTTTAAGGTGTTATACCCCTGTATTTTCCAAGGTTGTGATTACTGCTGCAGACTTCATGTTCATGTATGTTCATGTATGACTGATATGCACCATTGAAAATATATATTAAGAGAAAGAGTTTGATGAGAGGCAAATATGAAGATTTAGAAATATGCATTTCTATAAAGTGGTCCCCTTTTTGTGTTTCTTTATTGTTGGAGACTTTAATCACATGTGCATAGAATGCAGGGTGTTACATTCTGCTTGATGGATTAGGTCCTTGACTTTTAAGAACCATTCTCTCTCCTTGATATCTTGTAAAATGTTGAGTCACTCTTTGTCACCTTGGGCACACTACAAGTCCCTTTTTCTTTTCTGGGTGTTTGCAAAGTACTTCATAAGCCATAGGACAAATTTGGAGTTTGGGAGCTTTTTGTACTGTGAGTTCCTGGGTTTTCACTTGTGTATGTGTGGATTCTGTTTCTTTGTAAGAATGAGTTTGATTTTATTTCCAATATTTTCTAAAAAATTACAGTATGTCATAAGAACATGTATTTATATGTGAATACCTGTATCACAATCTCTTGGCACTCGAAAATAGCCCAATGATGCACAGAAAATTAAGAATGGTTTCCTTGGAACAATATCCAGAGCATTCTAAATATTCAGTAAAAAATTGGGAAATCATGGAAAAATATCTCCTCAGAATTACCGATTTACCTTCCCTCCCTTTAAAATTAACATTTTCTTTCAATATAATATCCGTTTAATCTCATAATTTTAATAAAGACCTTTTCAACAAATTTAAAAAAGGCATTCATTGTTTACTTTGTTCACATGATGTAGTATGGGATCACATATAAATACAACTGATAGATAAACAAAAAAAAATGTTCAAGGACAGTCATTAAAACACCTATGTTCATCAGTGTCAAAAAATGGATTGAGAAGTGAATAATTTCTTCTTTATTCTTCTGGTTTTCTTAATTTATTATAATTATTATAGAACTATTGGAAATGTTTTATAAAGATTGAAGAGTTGATTGCACATCAATGTGAATATACCAAGGACCAAGGAATGTACATATCAAATAAAAAAAGATTTTGGTTTAATATGTCTCAATAAAACAGATTTGTTTTAAAAAATGGTGGGGATGTAAGGAAATGTGCACCGAGTTTGAGCCATGGATAATAGTTATAAGTCCTGTTTCAGAAATGCTCTGGCCAATTTTTAAAACCGAGTCACAATTCAAGTTTCTGCTGGAGATGTGTGTATGGGAACACTGAAAGGTGTTAGTTCCATTTATTTCCTAAGGTTGTGATTTATGCTCTAGACGTCAAGATTTATATGTTCATGTATGATTGATATGCATTGCTAAAAATATATATTAAGAGAAAGAGTGTGGTGAGAGATAAATATGAAGCTTTTGAATTACCTATTTCTCTAAAGTGATCTACCTACAGTGTTTCTTTATTGTTGGAGACTATTATCACGCATGCATAGAATGGAGGGCAGTACACTCTGCTTGATGGATTAGGTCCTTGACTTTTATGAATGATTCCTCTCCCCAATGATATCCTGTAAAAAGTTGAGTCACTCTTTGTCACCTTGTGGACTCTATAAGTCCCTTTTTCACCTCTGGATGATGACTAGGGCTTCATAAGCCATAGGAGAAATTTGGAGGCTGGGTGCTATTTGTACTCTGAATTCCGGGTTTTCATTTGTCTATATGTGCATTCTGTTTCTTAGTAAGAATGAGTTTGATTTTATTGTCAGTACTTTTGAAAAAAATTCAATATGTCATAAGAGCAGGTATTTATATATGGATACCTACATCAGAAACTCTCCATACTCAAGAACAGCCCAATGATTTCCGGAAAATCAGGAATGGTTTCTTTGAAGCAAAATCCGGAGCCTCCTAAACATTCAGAAAACAATCGCGAAATTATGGTAAAATATCTCTTCTTAATTATTGAGATACCTACACTCCCCTTTCAAATTAACATTTTCTTTCAATCTAATATCTGTTTCAGCTCATACTTTTATAATAAATCCTTTCAATAGCTTTAAAATAGCCATTCATTTTTCACTTTGTCCACATGATGAAGTATATTAATAAAACTGATAGATAAACAAAAATAGTTGTTCAAGGACAACAAGAAATGTCAGTGTTGCAAATGGATTGAGAGATGAATAATTTCTTCTTTATTCTTCTGGTTTTCACTTATTTATTATAATTATTATAGATCTATTGAGAAGGTTTAATAATGATGGAAGAGATTAACATCCATCACTGTGAACATACCAAGAACCAGGGTATATACATATTGGATTAAAAAAATGCTTGTTTAATATTTTTCAATAAAACTGATATCTTTTAAAAATCATGGGGATATCAGCTATTGTACAACCAAGTTGAGACATGGATAATAGTTCTTAGTCATGTTTCAGTAATACACTGGGCAATTTTTAAAAATGAATCACTATTCAAGTTTCTGTTAGAGATGTGAGAATTGAAGGTGTTATGCCCCTTTATTTTCTAAAGTTGTGACTTCTGCTCTAGATTTCAAGTTTATGTATGTTTATGTATGATTTATATGAATCACTAAAAATATATATTAAGAGAAAGAGGTATGTGAGAGATAATATGAAACTTTGCAATTACCTATTTCTCTAAAGTGGTCTTCCTTTAGTGTTTCTTCATTGCTGGAGGTTCTAATCAGGTGTGCATAGAATGCTGGACTGTACACAATGCTTGATGGATTAAGTCCTTGTCTTTTATAAACAATTCCTCTCCCCCATGATATCTTGTATACATTCAACTCACTCCTTATCACCTTGTGGAACATACAAGTTCCTTTTTAGGTTCTGGGTGTTGGCTATAGGCCCTTGATAAACCATAGGAGAACATTGAAGGCTGTGAGCTATTTGTGCTCTGGTTTCTGTTTTTTTGTGTGTGTATATGTGGAAACTATTTCTTTGTAGGGATGAGTTTGATTTTATTTCCAATACTATCTAAAATATTATAATATGTCATATGAGCAGATATTTATGTATGGATACCTGTGTCACAATCGCTCTGCCCTCGAGAAAAGCCCAGTGGTGTCCAGAATATCAGGAATGGTTTCCTTGAAACAAAATCTGGAGCCTTCTGAACATTCAGTAAACAATTCTGAAATCATGGAAAAAGATCTACTCTGAATTATCGATTTTCCTAATGTACCTTTTAAAATTAACATTTTCTTTCAACCTAATATCTGTTTCAGTTCATAATTTTATAATAAAGACCTTTTGAACAGCTTTAGAAAAGCCATTCTTTGTTCACTTTGCCCACATGATGTAGTATGGGACGACATATCAATTAAAAAGATAGATAAACAAAAAAATTGTTCAAGGACAGCCAGAAAACACCTATGAATGTCAGTGTCAACAAATGGATTGAGAGGTGAATAATTTCTTCTTTATTATTCTTGTTTTTATTTATTTATTATAATTATTATAGAGCTATTTAAAAGGTTTAATAATGATTGTAGAGATCAATGAACAACACTGTTACTTAGTATATGGACCAGGGAATGAACACATTTGATAAAAAAAGATATTGGTTTAATATGTCTGAATAAAACAGATTTGTTTAAAAAATTGTGGGGATGCCACAAATAGTACACCCAAGTGGAGCCATGGGTAATAGTTATTAGTGGTGTTTCAAAGATGATCTGCCTATTTTTAAAATAATCACAATTCAAGTTTCTGCTGGAGATGGGACCATGGTAAGCTATTATGCCCCTTTATTTTCTAAGGTCATTATTTCTGCTCTAGAATTCAAATTTATATATGTTCATTTATGATTGATATGAAACACTAAAAATATATATAAAGAGAAAGGGTGTTGTGAGAGACAAATATGAAGCTTGGGAATTACCTATATCTCAATAGTGGTCTTCTTTGGTGTTTCTTCATTGTTGAATGCTATAATCACGTGTGCATGGAATGGAGGGCTGACAATTTGCTTGATGTATAGGTCTCTGCCTTTTATGAAACATTCCTCTCCCCCATGAAATCTTGTAAACATTTTTGACTCACTCTTTTTCACCAAGTGGACCCTAAAACTCCCTTTTGCTCTTCTGGGTTTTGGCAAGGTCTTTCATGTGCCATTGGAGAAATTTGGAGCTAGGAATTATTTGTATTCTGAGTTCCTGAGCTTTAAATTGTGTATATATGGATTCTGTTTCTTTGTAAGAATGAGGTTTATTTTTATTTTCAATACCTTCTAAAAATTGCAATATGTCTTAAGAGCAGGTATTTTTATATGGATACATGCCTCAGAATCTCTCTGCACTCAAGAACATCCCTACGATGTCCTGAAAATCAGGAATCGTTTCCTTGAAATAAAATCCAGAGCCTTCTAAACATTCAGTAAACAATCATGAAACCATGGGGAAAAATGTCATTAGAATTACCTATTTACATACACTACTTTTAAAAATTAACATTTTCTTTCAATTTAATATCCGTTTTAGTTCATAATTTTAAAATAAAGACGTTTACAGCTTAAAAAAAAAAAGCCATTCATTGTTCCCTTTCTGACCTGATGTATTATGGGATCACATATCAATAAAAGTGATAGATAAACAAAAGAAGATGTTCAAGGACAGCAAGAAAAACACCTATGTATGTCAGTGTCAACAAATAGTTTGAGAAATGAATAATTTCTTCTTTCTTCTTCTTTTTTTCTTTCTTTATTATAATTACTATAGCACTATCAATAACATTTAATAATGATTGAAGAAATGAATGCACACTATTGCACTATTGTGAATGTACCAAGGGTCAGGGAATTCACACATTGGATAAAAAAGATATTGGTTTAATATGTCTCAATAAAACAGATTTGTTTTAAATATCATGGGCATGTCAGGAATTGTACACCCATGTGGAGCCATGGATAATAGTTATTAGAGGGGTTTCATAGATGATCTGGCCAATTTTTAAAATAGAATCACAATTCAAGATTCTGCTGGAGATAGGACCATTGTAAGGAGTTAGGACACTTTATTTTTTAAGGTCAGGATTTCTGCTCTAGAATTCAATTTTGCATATGTTCATGTATTATTGATATGCACCACTTAAAATATATACTGATTGATGATGAGAGGGAAATATAAAGTTCTGGAATTACCTATTTCTCTAAAGTGGTCTTTGATTTGTGTTTCTCCATTGTTGGATGCTATAATGATTCATGCATAGAATGGAGGGCATTACACTCTCCTAGGTGGATTAGGTCCTTGACTTTTATGAACCATTCCTCTTCCTCAAGATATCTTTTAAACATTTGTGTCACTCTTTGTCACATTGTGGATCCTACAATTCCCTTTTTCTCTTCTGGGTGTTGGTAAGTTCCTTCATAAGCCATAGGAGTTTTGGAGGATCAAAAAAATTTGTGCTCTGAGTTGCTGGGTTTTTATTTGCCTATATGTGGATTCTGTTTCTTTGTAAGAGTGAATTTTATTTTATTTCCAAAACATTCAAAAAAAATTGCCATTTGTCATAAGAGCAGGTATTTATATATGGATACCCGCATCATAATCTCTCTGCACTCAAGAACAGCCCAATCATGTCCAGAAAATGAGGAATGTTTTCCTTGAAATAAAATCCAGAGACTCCTAAACATTCAGTAAACAATCCTGAAATCATGGAATATGATCATCTCTGAAGTATCAATTTACTTACACTCCGTTTTAAAATTAACATTTTCTTTCAATCTAATATCTGTTTCAGTTCATAGGTTTAAAATAAAGACGTTTCCAAAAGCTTTAAAAAAGACATTCTTTGTTCACTTTGAACACATGATGTTGTATGGGATCACATATCAATAAAACTGATATATAAAAAAAATAAGTTTTTCAAGAGCAGCCAGAAAAATACTTATGCATGTCAGTGTCAAAAAATGGATTGTAAAGTGAATAATTTCTTCTTTATTCTACTGTTTTTTTCTTTCTTTATTATAATTATTATAAAGCTTTTGTAAAGGTTTAATAATGATTGCAGAGATAAATGCACACCACTGTGAATATACCAAGAACAAGGAATGTACACATTGGATTAAAAAAAATCTTTTAATATGTCTCATTTAAACAGATTTGTTTTAAAAATCATAGGGATATCAGGAATTTTACACCCAAGTTGAGCCATGGTTAATAGTAATTAGTTGTGTTTCAAAAATGCCCTGGGAAATTTTTGAAAATGAATCACAATGCCAGTGTCTGCTGGAGATGGGACCATTGTAAGTTGTTAGTCCCCTTTATTTTTTAAGGTTGTGATTCTAGCTCTAGACTTCAAAATTATGTATGTTCATGTATAAATGATATGCATCAGCAAAAATATATTTTAAGAGAAAGACGGTGGTGATAGACAAAGATGAAGCTTTGGAATTACCTGTTTTTCTAAAGTGGACTTCCTTTTGTATTTCTTCATTGTTGGAGGCTATAATCATGTGTGCATATATTGGAGGGTGGTACACTCTGCTTGATGGATTAGGTCCTTGACTTTTATGTACTCTTCTTCTCCTCAATGATATCTTGTAAAAATTTGCATCTGTCTTTGTCACCTTGTGGAAGCTACAAGTCCCTTTTTCTCTTCTGGGTGTTGGCAAGGTCCTTCATAAGCCATAGGAGAAATTTAGAGGCTGGGAGCTCTTTGTATTCTGAGTTCCTGGGTTTTCATTTTTGTATATGTGAATTCTGTTTTTTGTAAGTATGTTTGATTTCTTTCCAATATTTTCTGAAAAATTACGATATGTTATAAGAACAGGTATTTATATATGGATACCTGCATCACAATCTCACTGCAATTGAGAACAGCCCAATTATGTCCAGAAAACCAGGAATGGTTCACTTGAACCATAATCCTGAGCCTTCTAAACATTCAATAAATTGTCGTGGAATCATGGGAAGAGATCTCCTCTGAATTATCTATTTTCCTACCCACCCTTTTAAAATTTACATTTTCTTTCAATGTAATATACATTTCAGTTTATAATTTTAATATACAGACCTTTTCAACAGCTTTAAACAACCATTCATTGTTCACTTTCCCAAACGATGTAGTATGGGATCACATATCCATAAAATTGATAGATAACTAAAAAAATTCATTCAAGTTCAGCCAGTAAAACCCCAATGTATGCCAGTGTTAACAAATTGAAGGAGAATTGAATAACTTCCTCTCTATTCTTCTTTTTCTTTATTGATTATAATTATTAAACAGCTGTTAAAAAGGTTTAATAATTATTGAAGAAATTAATTCACACCAATATGAATATAGCAAGGAACAGAGAATGTACACATTGGATAAAAAAGATATTGGTTTAATATATCTCAAAAAAAAAAAAGGATTTGTTTTAACAATACTGTGGATGTCAGGAATTGTACACCCAAGTAGAGCCATGGATAATAGCTATTTGTGTTTCAGAAATTCTCTGGCCCACTTCTAAAAATGAATCACAATTCAAGTTTCTGCTGGAGATGTGTGTATGGGACCACTGTAAGGAGTTATGCCCCTTTAATCTAAGGCTGTGTTCTCTGCTCTGGATTTCAAGCTTATGTATATGCATGTATGAATGACATGCATACCAAAAATGTATATTAAGAGAAAGAGGGTGGTGATAGACACACATGAAGCTTTGAATTACCTTTTTCTCTAAAGTGATCTTACTTTTGTGTTTCTTCGTTGTTGGAGGCTATAATCACGCATGCAGGGATTGGAGGACATTACACTATTCTCGATGGATTAGGTCCTTGATTTTAGTGAACCATTCCTTTCCCCATGATATCTTGTAAAAATTTGTGTCAGTCTTTGTCACCTTGTGGAAGCTACAAGTCCCTTTTTCTGTCCTGGGTGTTGGCAACGTCCTTCATAAACCATAGGAGAAATTTGGAACCCAGGAGCTATTTGTACTCTGAGTTCCTGGGTTTTCATTTTTGTATATGTGCCTTCTGTTTCTTTATAAGTATGTTTGATTTCTTTCCAACACATTCTAAAAAGTTATGATATGTTATAAGAGCAGGGATTTATATATGGATACCTGCATCACGATCTCTGCACTTGAAAGCAGACCAGTAATGTCCAGAAAATCAGGAATGGTTTCCTTGAAACAAAACCTGATGCCTTCTAAACATTCATTGAACAATCATGAAATCATGGAAAATAGTCTCCTCTGAATTATCAATTTATGTACTCTCCCTATTAAAATTAACATTTTCTGTCCATCTAAAACCTGTTTTGGTTCATAATTTTAACATAAAGACCTTTTCAACAGCTTTACAAAAGCCATTCATTGTTCCCTTTGTCCACATTATGTAGTATGGGATCACATATCAATAAAACTGATAGATAAACAGAAAACGTTGTTCAATGTCTGCCAGAAAAACACCAATGTATGTCCCTTTCTACAAATAGATTGAGAGGTGAATAATTTCTTACATATTTTTCTGGTATTTCATTATTTATTATAATAATTATAGAGCTATTGAAAAGGTTTAATAATGATTGAAGGGAAGATGCACACCACTGTGAATATACCAAGGATCTGGGAAAGTACACATTCGATAAAAAATTTTGTTTTAATATATCTCAATAAAACAGATTTGTATTAAAAATCATGGGGATGTCAGCAATTGTACGCCCAAGTGGAACCATGGATAATAGTTATTAGTCGTGTTTCAAAGATGCTCTTTCCAATTTTTAAAAATGAATCACAATTGATGTTTCTGCTGGAGATGGGTCCACTGTAAGGTGTTATGCCCTTTTATTTTCTAATGTTTTGAATTCTGCTCTAGTCTTTACATTTATGTATATTCATGTATGTTTGATATGCATAACTGAAAAAATATTTTAAGAGAAACAGGATATTGAGAGGCAAATATGAAGCTTTGGTATTACCTATTTTCCTAAAGAGTTGTTCCTTTTGTGTTTCTTAATTGTTGGAGGCTATAATAACACATGCATAGAATGCAGGGCAATACACTCTGCTTGATGGATTAGGTCCTTGACTTTTATGAACCATTCCATTCCCACATCATATCTTGTAAACATTTAAGTCACTTTTTGTCATGTTGTGCACCCTACAAATCCCTTTGTTTCACTGGGATGTTGGCAAAGCCCTTCATAATCCATAGGAGAAATCTGGACCTGGGAGCTATTTGTGCTCTGAGTTCCCAGGTTTTCATTTGTCTATAGGTGGATTCTAATCATTGTAAAAATGAGTTTGATTTTATTTCTAATAGTATCTAAAAATTTAAAATATGTCATAAGAGCAGTTATTTGAATATGATATCTCCTCACAATCTCTAAGCACTCAAGAACAACCCAGGGATGTCCAGAAAAATCAGGAATGGTTTCCTTGAATCAAAACCCAGAACCTTCTAAATAATCAGTAACAATCATGAAATGATGGGAAAAGATCTCCTCAGAATTATCGATTTACCTACACTTCCTTTTAAATTTAACATTTTCTTTCAATCTGATATCCATTTCATTTCATAATTTTAAAATAAACACCTTTTGAACAGCTTTAAAAAAGCCATCCATTGTTCACTTTGTTCAAATAATGTTGTATAGGGTCACATATCAATAAAACTGATAGATAAAAAAAAATTGTTCATTGACAGCCAAAAAACATCTATGTATGTCAGTGTCAACAAATGGATTGAGAGATGATTAATTTCTTTTTATTCTTCTGTTTTTTCTTTATTTTCTATAGTTATTATAAGGCTATTGAAAAGATTTAATAATGATTGAAGGGATGAATGCCACCACTGTGAATTAAAAGAAAGACGGTGGTGGGAGAAAAATATGAAGCTTTGGAGTTACCAATTTCTCTTAAGTGGTGCATTTTTTTTATTTCTTCATTGTTGGAGGTTATAATCATGCGTGCATAGAATGGAGGGAGGTAGGGTCTGCTTGATGGATTAGGCCCCTGACTTTTATGAAACCTTCCTCTCCCCCATGATATCTTGTAAACATTTGAGTCAATCTTTAAAATAGGCATTCATTGTTCACGTTGACCACATGATGTAGTTTGCAATCACATATTAATAAAACTGAGAGATAAAACAAAAAATTTGTTCTAGGACACCCAGAAACAAAACTATCTAGGTCAGTGAAGAAAAAATTGATAGAGAGATCAATAATTTCTTAGTTATTCTTTTGGTATTTCTTTACTTATTATAATTATTATAGACCTATTGATAAGTTTTAATAATGATTGAAGAGATGAATGCACACCACTGTGAATATGCCAAGGACCAGGGAAAGTATACATTGAATAAAAGTGATATTGGTTTAATATGTCCCAATAAAACAGATTTGTTATAAAAATCGTGGTGATGTCAGGAATTGTACACCCAAGTGGAGCCATGAATGATAGTTATTAGTCGTGTTTCAAAGATGCTGTGGCCCATTTTTAAAAATGAATCACAATTCAAATTTCTGCTGGAGTTGTGAACACTGTAATGTATTATATCTCTGCTTTCCAAGGTCATGATTTCTGATCTAGACTTCAATTTTATGTATGTTCACGTATGAGTGATAGGCATCACTAAAAATGTCTATTAAGAAAAAGAGGGTGGTGACAGAACAATATGAAACTTTGGAAATACCTATTTCTCTAAATTTGTCTTCTTTTTTTGTTTCTAATAATAAGTTCAAGACTATAATCACAGGTGCATTGAATGGAAGGTGGTGCACACTGCTTGATGGATTAGATCCCTACTTTTATGAACCACTCCTCTATCCCATGATATCTTTCAAACATTTGAGTCACTCTTTGTCACCTTGTGGACCCTATAGGTACCTTTTTCTCTTCTGTGTGTTGGCAATGTGCTTCATATGCCATAGGAGAAATTTGAAGGTTGGGAGCTATTTGTACTCTGAGTTCCCAGGTTTTCATTTGTCTATATGTGGATTCTCTTTCTTTGTAAGAATGTGTTTGATTATATTTCCAGTAATTTCTTAAAAATTACCATATGTCATAAGAGCATGTATTTGTTTATAGACCCCTGCATCACAATCTCTCTGAACTTGAGAACAACCCATTTATGTCCAGAAAAACAGGAATGGTTTCCTTGAAACAAAATCAAGAGGCTTCTAAACATTCTGTAACTAGTCTTGAATTGTGGAAAAAAAGCTCATCAAAGTTATCAATTTTCCAACACTTCCTTATAAATTTACATTTTCATTCAGTCTAATATCTGTTTCAGTTCATAATTTTACAATAAAGACCTTTTCAACAGCGTTAAAAAGACATACATTGTTCACGTTGTCCACATTAAGTTGTATGGGATCACCTATCAATAAAACTGAAAGATAAACAAAAAAAGTTGTTCAAGCACAGCCGGAGAAACACCTATGTATGTCAGTGTCAACAAATAGATTGAGAGTGAATAATTTCTTCTTTATTCTTCTGGTTTTTCTTTATTTTTTATAATTATTATAGAGCTATTGAAAATTTAATAATGAATGGAGAGGTGAATGTATGCCACGGTAAATATAACAATGGCTAAGGAATGTACACATTGAATAAAATAGATATTGGTTTAATATGTCTCAATAAAACAGATTTGTTTTAAAAATCATGGGGGTGTCAGGAATTGTACACCCAAGTGGAGACATGGATAACAGTTATTAGTCATATTTCAAAGATGCTCTGGGTAACTTTTAAAAATGAATCACAATTCAAGTTTCTGCTGGAGTTGAGACAGCTGTGAGGTATTATGCCCCTATTTTCTAAGGTCATGATTTCTGATCTATACTTCAATGTTATGTATGTTCACATATGAGTGATAGGCATCACTGAAAATATATATTAAAAGAAAAAGTGTGGTGATAGAAAAAAATGAAGCTTTGGAATTACTTATTTCATTAAAGTGTTCTTCCTTTTGCTTTTCTCCATTGTTGGTTACTATAATCACACATGTATAGAAAGGAAGGCACTACAATCTGCCTGTTGGATTAAGTCCTTGATTTTTATGAACCATTCCTTTCCCCATATCTTGTAAATATTTGAGTCACTCTTTGTCACCTTGTCAACCCTACAAGTCCATTTATCTCTTCTGGGTGTTGACAAGATCGATCATATTTCATAGTAGAAATTTGGAAACTGGGAGCTATGTGAACTATGAGAACTTGGGTTTTCATTTGTGTATATGTGGATTTTGTTTCTTTGTAAGAATGAGTTTGATTTTATTTCCAATACTTTCTAAAAAATTAAATATGTCATAAGTGCTGGTATTTATATATGGATATGTGCAACACAATCACTCTGCACTTGAGAACAACCCAATGCTGCCCAGAAAATCAAGAATGTTTTCCTGGAAACAAAATCTGCTACCTTCTAAACGTTCAGTAAACAATCATGAAATCATGGAAAAATATCTCCTCAGAATTATTGATTTACCTACATTCCCTTTTAAAACTACCATTTTCTTTCAATCTAATACCCATTACAGTTCATATTTTTAAAATAAAGACCTTTCAACAGCTTTAAAAGCCATTCATTTTTCATTTTGTCCACATGATGTAGTATGGGATCACATATCAATAAAACTGGTAGATAAAAACAAATAAAAGATGTTCAAGGACAGCAAGAAAAATACCTATATATGTCAGTGTCAAAAATGGATTGAGAGGTGAATAATTTGTTCTTTATAATTATGGTTTTCCTTTATTATTTAGTTATTATAGAGCTATTGAAGAGGTTTAATAATGACTGAAGAGAGGAATGCCAACAACTGTGATTATATCAAGGACCAGGATATGTACACTTTTGGTAAAAAAGATTTTGGTTTAATATGTCTGTATAAAACAGATTTGTTTTAAAAATCATGGGAATATGGGGAATTGTACACCTAAGCTGAGCCATGAATAATAGTTATTAGTCATATTTTAGAAATGCTCTGGCCAATTTTTGAAAACGTGATGGAGGCAGCCAGAAAGAGATGAAGCTAAAATGGCCGACCGACAACAAAGAACAAGCCTGATCCTATATTTAGCCTTCTTTGAGGAAGTAGCTCACCCTGCTCCCGTGCGCGCGAAACCTTCCCGCCTTCCACAGATAGCAAACCCTCCCTAGCAACCAACTGTGCCCAATACCAGCCTGCCATATATGCCTTACACGTACTTCCTCTTTTTTCATGCCCTACCCCCTACACCACCCCTCACCCTACTTATAAAAGGCTGTGCACTTCCTCAATAAATTAGACCTGTGTACTTACCTCGTCTCCACGGTGGTCTTTCCTCCGTGCACCCTCCACACCGTCTGGGCCCCCGAACACTGATTGCCGCTCAGCGTTCCCCTTCCGCCAACAAGTGGTTCAGAACAACCACAATTGGCACCCAGCGTGGGGCTCCCCACCTCTCGCCGCGCCCCGACGGTAGGGCCTCGTCTTCTTATCGGCTTCAAATAGTGGCACTCTGTAAGTATCTCCAGCGCCTTGCTCTATAACTTGGCGCCCCCTCTCTTCTGTCTAGTATCTATCAATTCAATGCTTCCTCTCCTTCTTGTTCTGCTTTCTTTAACCTCTGTTACTTTCGCTTTCTGCCTGGCCTCCGCCGCCCCTCCAAACTGGAATTTCTGGGAGCGAATCTTTCTTGCGCTATTCTTCCTCTGTGTTGTCTCAGTATATACTTTCCTTTTCTCCCTAACCCGTCGTGCTTAAATTAGCGACCCCACCCCACGCTAACTAACGTGCCTCAGAGTCCCCCTCGCTCTGACAAAGCGTCGATATGGGAGCGCGAGTCTCCTCTCGTCAGGCACCCCAAGTCAGAGCGCTGGCCGGTCTCTTAGATACTAACCGACTGAAGGTCTCCGTAAAACAGCTTCAGACATATTGGGACCTTCTGCTTCCTTTTAACCCTTGGTTAGCGACCTGCCATCTATGAGACCCCATGACATACAATAAGCTAATAAATCGCGTTACGGCTGCCATGGAACATGAAAATAAACATTTTCCCCCTGGTCTACTCCCTACCCTAGTTGCCATTCATTCGTGCCTTCAAGGCGCCCCCGTTTCACCTGCCGATTGCCAGGTCAACTTAATTGATCACCTGGCGGATAACCCTTCCCCATCTGACTCTGGAGAGGATTCTGATACGGAGTCTCTCTGCTCTCGCATTAACAATGCTTTGGAGCTCGACCCCCCCAAGTCCCAACCAAAAAGCTGTAACCTGCGATCGAAGGAACAACATGGTGAACTTCCTCCTAGTGAACAAAAACCAGACCAGGGGGCAGTTGGAGAAGGAGGAAGTTCTCAGTCTTTCGAAAAAACACAGGACCGGGGGCTCCCTCCTTCTTCAACTGCTTCTCTATACCCCTCCCTTCCGGTCCAAAACCCTGAGCCACCTTCCTCTTCTTCTTCCTTGTCTCTGCTGCAGCCACAAGGTGGCTTCCCTGTTAATATTAATCCTTCCCCACTTTGCCCACAATTCTACTACCCTCTGCAACATGATGAGGTCAAAAAACGCTTTTTGTTTCAAACTGTTACAAATGGTTTGGTTTGTTCCCTGAAAGGGGGTAAAATACTGAAAGTGGTTAATTTCATGTGATAAAAGTTGAATGAAATATTTAAAAGTGTTGTACAATTAAAGAAGTTTTCTAATTTTATGACAATTAAAGTTGTATAAATAAAAAGTTCATATAAATGCTTTAAAGGTGTATAAAATTGCTGAAAATTTAATAATGTTTCAGTGTAATATTAAACAAAAGTATACAGTTATTAATCATAATTTTAATTATTTTAAAATATGTGTTATAAAACTACCTCTCTGCCTAAAAATCAAAAGGCAGGTGCTTTAACTTAAGTTTGTCTGATTTACTCCACTTCTGCTATATATAATAATAATCATAAATGGAAACTAAAATAGTAAGCGCATCAAGGATGTTTTGTAACAAATTAAAAATAATAAAGTATATTTCAAAAGATGTTGTATTCCTCCCTGGAAGAGCTGGCCACTCTCCCAGGGACTGATGCATAAACCTTGAAATGTACTGCCCAGGGAGTGTTGTGTTCCTTCCTGGGGAGGCTGGCCCCTTCCTCAGGAATTAGCAAAATACTCACAAATTGGAATATTATTATTATTAACTTAAAAGATTGTTTTTTACTATTCCTCTTAATCCAAATGATAAAGAAAAATTTGTGTTTACTTTTCCTTCTATTAATCATTCAGCTCCTACTGAATGATATCAGTTCAAAGTTTTACCTTAAAAAATGATAACCAGTCCTACCTACATTATGTCAATCCTTTATTCACATTCCATTACAAATTTTACAAAAACAATTTCCTAAGGCTATGATTATTCATTATATGGATGATATTCTTTTTGCCGCTGAGCAATCTTAAGAGCTAAAACAATCATTTCAGCTGGCTAAAAAAAATTCTTCCTCAACATAGGTTGCAAATAGCAAAAGAAAAAATTCAAAAACAGGTTCCTTTTCAATATTTAGGTCATACTATTAATAAAAATATTATAACTCCACAAAAGGTCCAGTTTCAAACTGATAATTTATGTACTTTAAATGATTTTCAAAAATTACTGGGTGATATTAATTGGGTATGGCCTACTTTAGGAATTCAACTTATGCTTTACCCTAACAAAAAACCCTGACTTAAATAGTCCTCGCATTTTAAGCCCAAAAGCAAAAGAGGAGTTAAATGGCTGGAAAAAGAGTGCAAAATAGCCAACTAACAAGGATAACTGTAAACCTTCCAATTTCTCTTTTAATATTTCCATCTTCCCATTCCCCTACTGGGATACTTTAACAAGAGGGTGGCATAATAGAATAGATATTCCTACCCAACAAAGATCCAAAAAAAACTTCTGATTATCATAAACTTACACATACTAATGCTTCTGGCTTACATCATAAATATCCCCACTTAACAGTAAAAGAAAGTAAGAGGATTGTTAGACAATGTCCTACTTGTGGGCCCATAAATGCCCCCACTTTCTCTCCAGGAACTAATCCCCATGGAGAACATCCTAATAAAATTTGGCAAATGGATGTCACACATGTGCCTTCTTTTGGCTGCCTTCAGGATGTGCATGTGATGGGACAAGCGATAATAAAAAAAAGTAATGACTTATTAAACTTAATGTTGCAAAAACAAAAAGGGAGAGATGGAGGAGAGTCTGCTAGGAACAGACTGTCTAGAGCATTGCTTACCTTAAATTTTCTTAATAAACAACAAATTTCTAATGCCACAGCAGCAGAAAGACATTGAGAGTTTAAAAAAAAAAAAAAAAAAGGGAATGAAAATGAAAAATGTGAACAACCAATATATTGAAAAAATGAAAGAACCAATAAATGAGAAAAAAGGAGAGGTAAACTTTTGGGGCCAAGGTTTTGCTCTTATCATTACAGAAACAGGAGAAGAGCAGTGGATCCCCTCCAGAAGAATCAAGTCTAGAGTTGAAGATGCTGCCAAGACTTAAACTATGGACATGGTGGTTTTACAATGAATTAATTATAGGTAAAGTATTAGGTCAAGGTAAGATACCACATCATAATTACACTTATTGAACATACATAACCAACTCACCTCTTCTAGAGCTGTTAATTTGGAGCAATGAGTCTTACCCAATTTATCTTAATCAAGCTCACCATTTTCCAGAACCTATAACTTATAACTACCCTTAAAGCCAAAAGAAGAAGGGAAACTTACAGAAAATTTAACTTTACCTTATATACACTGCCCTACTTCTTTGGATATGGTTCTGTATGCATGCAACCTAAAAATCACAGTCAAATTTATGTTCTCATTTTCCCTTCTTTGCCATATAAATCAGAAAATATGGTAAATTTTACATGTCCCTCTCACAACAGACTACTTAATGACAAATGACATATATGTCATAAGCTTACAGAGGTTGTGTTGTTTGATGATTCCTATAGAATTGTAAAGGATCGGGCCCTTATAGGGATGCCAAAACCTATTAAAAACACAACCATATTTTAGTTCATTAATAATTCAATCATAATCACTAATAACAGTAATCTTTATTTCTGGAATTTTCGTAATACAACTTACTAACAGCTCAATAAATTGGTAAAATAAAAATACATCCCACAACCATGGGACACTAAACTTAATAACATTCAATGTTATTTGTGAAAATTATTTTTGGGAACTGTTCCAAACTTTGAAAGGCAAGGCAGCAAAACTGATATTACTAGTTTAAAAAAGAAAAATTAACTCAATTCCTTACAGTATGTGTACAAGATCCTCTCAAAACCTGGACCATCAATTATCTCAATATTCAGGATGTTTACTTCTGTCCCAACTCCGCCCAGGGGCGTTCGTACTGCAATCAGCCTTTGCACTACTATTGTGCCTATTGGGGATGTAAATCATTAGCTACTGGATGGTCACCCCCAATTGCTGACAAGTTCCTCATGATACGATTCACTCCTGCTGGATGCGTTCGACCCCCTAACCCATCGTGGGGTCTTCCTGCAAACTTCAAAAAATAAAATGAAAAAAACCTCTGTACAAACCTCACTCTTTCCATTCAAAACCCTGCAGATCCTTCCTAGATCATGGGTTGAACCTGGGGAATCAGGCCATATGTATCCGGCTCTAACCCTGGCACACTCCTGCTTATAAAAAAAGGAATTGGCAGAAGTGAATCATGGTCCAATAGGCCCTAATAAAATCTGTCCCCTCCTTTGCTCAGTTCTCCTGCCATTCCTCATCGGTCTACAACTGCAACAATAGTGCCTGCTACACTCAATTTTACCGCTTCTACCCCAAACCCAACCGTCAATAATCCACTTTGGCAAATACTTAATGCTACCTTTCTTGATCTAAATGCTTCCCACCCCAACCTCACTCGCAATTGCTGGTTATGTCTTTCTGTTACACCCCCCTATTATGATGCTATAGCCCTTAATGCCACCTTTAACACTTCCTCTAATAACAATCCCCCACAATGTCAGTGGAACGCAGACAAAACTGGTGGCCGTAACCTTACTATCCAATCCGTCCTGCACACCGGACGGTGTGTCAGCAATGCCTTCGGTAACATGTCTACCACCTTAACTAAGTCTTGCCTACTTTTATCCCCTCCGTCTCAACATAAATTTTACATTCCCCCTAAAGGGACAAAATGGCTGTGCTCCTCATCAGGGCTTACCCCCTGTGTGGCCACAGCAGCCCTTAATAGCTCCGGAGAGGTGTGCGTCTTGGTTGTTGTCCTCCCCCATGTCCTTTACCATCGTGAGGAAAACCTCTATCAGCATTGGGATGATCAGCCTTCTGTTACCATAACTAGACGAAAAAGAGAAATTATTACTGCTGTTACCATTGCTTCTCTTTTAGGTATTGCCAGACTGGCCACTGGAACCACATTTGCCATCCTCCAACATCAAGGTCTCTCTCACCTAAGAGCCGCAGTAGACGAAGACTTAGCCCGCATTGAAACCTCCATCACCCATCTTGAGAAATCCCTTACGTCCCTATCGGAGGTTGTTCTCCAAAATAAGAGGGGCTTAGACCTACTTTTCCTTAAACAAGCAGGGCTTAGTGCCTCACTGGGCGAGGAGTGTTGTTTCTATACTGACCACTCAGGAATAATTAAAGAGTCCATGACTAAACTTAGGGAAGGAATAGCAACTCGCAAACGTGAACGAGAGGCCCAAAGAGGCCCTTCTTGGGGATTCAAAGGAATCCTCCCTTATTTCCTCCCTATACTTGGTCCCATAATAACCCTACTTCTTATACTATCTATTGGACCTTGGGCTATAAGAAAATTAATACAGCTAGTTAAGGTTCAAATTAATTCTTCCCTAAATAAACCAATTCAAATACATTACCACCGACTTCACCTCACTGATCAAGGCCTAGCACCAAACATGCTAGAAGATGTCTGCCCTCTGTAAGTAACAACATCCTCCAACCCTTCCCGCCTATGAGCAGCTGAGTGCAAGGCAAAACACTGCAGGAGACAGTTAAAAGTGAGTACAGCCTAACTGTTCTCTGAGAAGCACACCTCATTAGCACAAGGGCTCATTCTAACTGAGCAGAATGTTCAATAAAACATTGGGCTGGCTAGCCAATGACGGGCAACTGGACTGACCCATCAATCAACCTAAGACAGGGACATGGCTTTCTGCTGCCATGTTTCCCAATGACAGGTAAGACTGATCGGGTGCAGCCCCGACCTAAGACAGGCACAGACCCTCCCTCACAAATAGCACATTTGCATATACAAAATCCCTCCTACGATGAGGCCTC
>JAKSZT010033787.1:0-25210 GCA_026826555.1 Tolypeutes matacus
CCTAGAATGGCCCAAGAATTTTTGCGGGATAGAGAATTCGTGGCTGGAAGTTTTTTTCTTTTAGTGTTTTGACTATGTCATACCACTGTCTTCTTCCCTCCGTGGTTTCAGCCTAGAAATCAGCACTTAATTTTATTGTGCTTCCCTTGTATGTGATGGTTCTCTTTTCTCTTGCTGCCTTGAGTATTTTCTCTTTGTCTTGAGCATTGGGCATTTTGACAAGTATATGTCTTGGAGTTGGCCTGTTGGGATTTATAGTATTTGGGGTGCGCTGTGCTTCCTGGATCTACACGTCCATCTCTCTCAATATAGTTGGGAAATTTTCAGCCATAACTTCCTTCAACACTCCTTCTGTTCCCTTTCCCTTCTCTTCTCCTTCTGGGATGCCCATAATGCGTATGTTTGTACGTTTTGTATTATCGGTTAATTCCCTGAGACCATGCTGGGTTTTTTCTATCTTTTTGTCTCTCTGTTCTACAATCTATTTGATTTCAACTGTATTTTCTTCCATATCACTAATTCTTTCCTCTGCCTGTTCAAATCTGCTGCTATGTGAGTCCAGCGTCTTTTTAATTTCTTGACTTGTGCCTTTGTTCACCATCATATCCATTACCTTTTTAGGCGTGTTAGCTATTTCTTCAGTCTGTTCTCCCAGTGTCTTCTTTATAACCATAATCTCTTCCTTTAGTTCTTTAAGTTGGTCCATGATATTTGTTTGGATAGCTTTGATTAGTTGTTCGAAGTTCTGCATTGCTTCCTGGTTTTTATTTTGTGCATTGGACTGGTCCATATTTTCCAGTTTCTCAGAGTCATTTGTATTTTTCTGTTGCCCTCTGGTCATCATATTATCTTGATGGGTTTGTTCAGTTGATCAGCTTTTCTCTAATAAAAAGTATCTGTGCATTTTTTTTTATTGTGGGTAAAAATCAAATTTTTCACAATACATACCAATATTTGTAAAATGATATATAAATATATATGATATATAAATATATATGTGCAGTTTTGAGAGAAACTGATTTCTAAGAGAAGATCTTTATTTTAGTGCATAAGAGAGATGTATGCTAAGGAAGACATCAATTGCCCCTTATGTCCTTCCTCACATATAATAAAATCTTTATCACATACACAGTTGTACATTTCATCTAACCTTTTCACAGTGCATAAGGTGAGAATGTAATATTGCCAAATTTTGTTCTCCTTTGAGAATAAAATGGGGTTCCACATGTTATTATATTTGGAAAGGACAGCTGCAAAGCAGAAATTTCCCATGGCATATCTGAACTTTTGGTCAACTTGCCAATTAAAGAAGGCAAAAGCATTCCACATGATATTCTGATCCAAATAAGGACCACTGGGTGATGTCCTTTCTTATTGGATATGCTCAGATTTATGCTTTCAGTTCTACCATCTTTGGACGAAATAAGTGATGCAAAAATTTTCAAAACACACATTGTATGATACAGGGGGAAATATTTACCTCCCATTTAGTTAAGGAAAAAAATTAAAGCACTATAAAGTGTTAATTCTTCCACATTTTACTCTTACACTACAATATAGAAAAAATGCGGTTAATCACGGAAGAGAAATTGTGATATTCACTTAATGACCATTTTCCTTCAAAACATTTTCTCAGTCAATCTGGTTGCCCCATATTTATCCTTTTCTAAGTATTCCTATCCTATGTCATCCATGTCCATTTCTGAAAAAACTAATCTACAAAGGGAACTTTAGCAAAAGCACTGTACCCTGCAAACTGTGCTTCCTGTTGGGCTCTCAGGCGCACCTAACATCTTTTCTAATAATGTTTTAATTTTTAAAAGATACTTAGATTACATAAATGTTACACAAAAAATACAGGGATTCCCATATGCCCCACTCTCCACACTTCCCACATCATCCCACATAAACATCCTTCATTAGTGTAGCACATTCATTGCAATTGATAAATGCATCCTGGGGCTTTGCTCCTGAGCATGGACCATAGTTCACATCGTAGTCTATACTGTCTCCCACACAGTTCTGCATGAAATGTGGTGATATAAAATGGCCTATATCTGTCATTGCAATATCATTCAGGACGATTCCCAAGTCCCAAAAAATCCCCTATATTACAACTGTTTTTCCCTCTCCCTGCCCCCAGAGTGTCCCGTGGTCACTGCCTCCACATCGTTATAATTTCTTCCAATGCTAGAATCACAATATGTCTATAGAAGAATAACAGTAAGTCAACTCTTGTCCATAGAACATTCCCCAATCCTGAGGATTCTGGGATGGTGATGTCCACTCCAACTCTAATTGAGAGGAGGCTTCATTCCCATACAGCTGATGGATGGGACTCACTTGCTTGTAGTTGTTGGCTCTCTCATTTCCTCAGTACCATGCTTGTCAATGCTCACCACCTTGTTAGTTGTCCTAGGTGAGTCCAATGTACTGGAGAGGAGGTTTGGCATCTCCCCTGAGGTTCCGGACCAAGCTGGCACATGGACAGCCCAAAGACTCCAGTCTCTTGGATGTATACCTACAAATTCTAGCACCAAGTATAGATTTAAATAGAAGGGACAGATAAGCCATGTGTAGGGAAGCCTTAATTGAGTCTGACACTGTCACTCTCAGAAGCACAAACTCCAAAGTAGGGCCCACTGGCACAGGGGAATAAATGGGAAAAAATGTCACTGTACATAAAGGACAACAGATATTACAGTGAAGAAAGACAAAATATCAAAAAAATTAAATATTTTTCATTATTTTTTAATATCTCAATCTTAATTTTATTTTTAGATTTTTAAAATTTTTATGTATTTTATTTCTTATATTTAAAACTATCTTATTATTTCATTTTCCAACTAATTGTATTTGGCTATTTTAATGGATTCATTTTTTAAGAAACTTTGGATCATGAAGGGTTACAACTGGGCCAGGGGAGGATCATTGGTGCGGGGTGTCAGTGATGGGGGATACATGGAATTTCACCTGTGCATACATATAAGGTATATAAATATGTTCAAATGTTCATGGGGTATTGTCACAGTGGGTGGAGACTCACACAATAACCAAGAGAATATTGAATTCCCATCTTGGATAGTTCTGCCACATTCTCTAAAGGAGCAGCAATAGTCCCCCAAGTACAGGGGCGATGACTGGTGATGGAGAATGATCCATTGTTGAGCCCTTGATGTTGATGACTATGCCTATGAGCCTTTGCTCTTGAAATTGAAACTTAGCCTAGTGTTGTTGGTTGCCTAAGAGTTGCCTCCTGAAAGCCTCCTTGTTACTCAAATGTGGCCTCTCTCTAAGCCAAACTCAGCATCTTAATGCATTAACTTCCCCCAAGCATGGGAAATGACTCCCAAGGATGAGCCTCCCTGGTGGCAAGGGATTTCTAACAAGCACCAACTAGCAATTCAACTGGAAAAAGACCTAGAATAAAAGGGCGAAGGTAAATACAAATGAGATTATATGGCTAAGAGACTTCAAAGTGTGTGGGGAGGTCATCCCAGAGGTAATGCTTATGCACATCTCAGCAAGAACTTGTAGACTGCCAAAGTGGATATTACCCCAAATGGTTGGGCTCCTGAGGGCTCTGGAGACACCCAGGTCCTATGGTCAAGGCAAATAACTCCAGAGATTGGTGCACCTAACATCTTGACACTCCAGACTTTGTTTCCTGAGCATACAGTTCACTATAGCATTAGTTGGATATAGCTCAAGTTTATTTTCTTCTTGGGGGCTTGTGGTGGCTTTGGAAATTTAGTTCGCTAAACAAAAAACAGCAGACAAGTTATTGATTTTTTTCCTCTATAGGGCCTGCACGTATGCTTCCTATCATCACACCAAGAGTTATACAGAATCCCTTAATCTCAGCTTCCATAATTGGTTCTTGGCCTATGCTTGGCCTACAAATGTTGGTAGAAATTGTTTGACATAGGCAGTCAAGTGGTAACAATTGTTTAGTCATAATGAGGCATGGAATATATCAATATAGTCTCCTGGTGTATTGCTCATAGAGTTGGTGTCAGAGAGTTGGTATATGCTGTATAATGGAACCTTCTTGACTTTATCACACAGGGGATGCATAGTAAGTGGTTAGGTGGAACAATTACTAGATTTTCCCGGGTTTTACTATTACAACTGCCAGGATCTCACTATTGCAGACTAATTGTATAGTTCCACAGGTATATTTATCTGCTCACCATGAATGATGAGCTAATGCTCTATGAGCATAAAGGCTTTTCCTTAACCATATTGTTTCCCAGTATGTCTTCTGTTCCCTTTATTTCAGGTGTGCTTTTTTGAATAATTGCTCTTTAAACCTGACTCCCTCTCCAAAGAAGGGGACAAGAGTTATTCAAACCACTGTGAAGTACCAGAATTTTCCTAACAAATTTCCTAAAAGCTCCAGAATTCACTGAAAAACAAGAGACAACAGATGAAACTTTAACGAACTTCTGTAAATTCCCATAATGTGGCCAGCTGCCCAGGCTGAAAATCCTGTCTTATAACTTAAAATCATATTGATGAATCTATAATTTTGAGCATATCACTTGCAGTGCATTGATTTTAGTAACCAAAATATGAAAGTGACTAAACTCAACTCTAAGACAATCAGGGGGAAGAAAAGATTTTGATGGCCCTGAGACACTTGCAAGTTTTTCAGGAAGCAAAAGAGAGACCTCCATGTTGACCAGCACTAAAGTCACATTGCACTTTTCTGCATCTCTCTGCTTGTTGGCTACTTTCTCTTTAGTGAAATAAAGGTTTTTCATCCATAAGGAGGAATACTAGCAGTGATGGATTTGTCATTAACTCCTTACAAATGATGGCAACAAAGGAAACTGTGATTCTACCTTCCACTTTAGGAAAGTACAGGAAGAGTTCTGTAGGTTTGGCTTGGGAGAATTGACCTTCCCTTCATAAAATACCTGTACCCAGAGGACAGATACAGACTCAATTTGACTAGGTGGCCACCTGGAATCAGGCTTGTAGGTAAAGTGAACACAGTCTTTTTCCTACCTAAAACACTTTGGAAAATGAAAGTATGCACTGTTAATCATTATGCTGGGACAATAGATACATAAAATAAACTGTGCTTACTCTGCTGGGTGAGTGGTCTAAGACCTTAGAAAAATATCAGACATCCTATTTCTTACTTTAGTCCCATAATAAGAAAAACAGTGCATCTTAATTTCTTTGTTATTAAGAAAATTCTCTTTTACTCATTAACAATTTATTCTCATTAAATTTAATCTGGTAGGCTTGCTTTTGTCTTATAATGCTAATTATCAAAATTCCAGTGCCTAATATTAATAATTCAAGTCTTCTTTATTAACCAAATGGGAAAAGATGATTAACTTTTAAGAAGTCTTAGTCAATTTCAAAAATGAGACTGTACCAGATACACTGCAGCTTATTCTTTGCTACTTTTCAATTTAAGAAAAAGAGGCACTGTGGATGTTAAAAGTTATAGTTAAGGCGCCAGGGAAACATCTGACAAATAAGATATTGCCTCATGATGATAGGATTTAATTTTAGGTTTCCCCTGTATTTGAACACGAAAGAGACAACAAAGGTGATAATGGATGGTGAAATGCAAAAATGTTAAATATATGGAGGTAAGCTGACCAAGATATCCCAGAGTTCTTTTTCCTAGACAGGATATAAGATTGAGAGCTCCTCTGTTAATAAAAATCCATCCTCCTCCATTTCATTGTGAGAATTGAGCCCTATCACAGTAAAATTTCCCAACTTGATAATGGTCTGGAAAAAGGACAACTAAGAATCCTGAAACAATGATCTAGAGGAGACTGGCCTGTGTGTGAAATCAGAGGCCTGAATCAAATTGTAACTCCACTCCAAATATGTAAATATTTGGGACTCATTTTACTTACCATGAAACTGAGGACTCAATTTCCTTAGTAAGTAAAAATTAAACTTTCTGTGATTCTAAAGAATATTTTTCTCATGACCAAATGTAAAAAAAGCAATGTAAGAATAGGACATGAGATTGTAGTAGCAATTAAGTGAATTTAGAAGCAACATATATGCATTAAAACTGGTATATTTTTTCAAGTTATTGTTTACAATTAATGATATATCCCCAATATATTTTTTATTATCACTAGGTAAATTATTTGTGGACCAGCAGCTATGGTTAAATGTAAATTAATAGTATCCCTGAATAAAATTTATTTTTTCAAAGAAGGCTTCCAGGCCTCCACCTTTCTCTATTTTCATCCCATGGTCAAAATTTAGCTACCTCTAAATGAAAACTGCCCTAGAGCAAAAAATTTTGTCTATTTTCTAGCAATTCTCATTTGTTATAGTTCCAGTATCATCTAGGAAATTTAAAATATATTGGTTTAATATATTGAATTATAGTATCAGCTAAAAACCTTTGGGGAACAAAAATTGTTTTGATTAAAGTTTGCAACTCAATTGGGAAAATATCTGATTGATTTACCCTCAGTTTTGGTTGAACAACTTTTTTGCCCTTACTAAAAATAAATGTTGACAGGTTGTTGAGGACATATGTATATAGCCTACTTAAATAATTTTGCAAACACGTCTACTGTTAGAAACCATAGGAAATAATACAAATGGCCATGGGAGTGCAATTAGGGGAAGACAAAGTGGAGAGAAGTCAATTTCTCTGAGTATTAATGATGAAAAAGTTTCTGTTCATGTTATAACTAGATAGTCCTCCCAACAGTCTAGTAAGATCATAAGAAATAAGTTTCTTCATTTTGGATCAACACACTTTCACACATACAAACGAAGGCATTTTTAAGGGTTTAAACTTGAAGCAGGGTCTATAAAAACAGTTTGACTCTTTGAGAAGAGTTAATTGGTTAAATAAATTATAGGCCCAATATGTTGCTCCTCTCTAAATTAGAAAACAGCCAGGCTTGTGTGAACATGTGAGTGTGTATTTATGTGTGTGCATTAATTATGTGCAGGAACATATATGTATATGAGAGCAATGAACCTAATTATTAACTCTATTTTGTAGACTCAAAGTACAAAGTTAATAAATTACTGAATACTTGGAAGCAGCATGAATTTTGTTCATTTTCAACATTGCAGTCCATATTAGAAGTAATTTCTGAGACTCAGGAAGTAATCATGATTACCACTAAGATGTATGGTTAATATTTCTTCCTTTCTTTCTGTACCCACTCTTTCTCTCTCTTTCATTTGGAAACATCAATGCTAGAACTATGTCTCTCTGCTAGGTCATCTTTCCTCTAGAACATTATTCTCTTATTGAATTTCTTTCTCCTATTAAATTTTTAAAAATGTAAATCAAATCTGATGTAGAAAGAACAACATGCCCAGAATTGGGTGGCCTCACAACCCAACACAACAATGTAATTTGCAGCAAAGGATGTACAGTAGCAGCGCCCCCAGGTAGACATCTGACTTCTCAGCATCTTGGGGGAACCAGTCAGCTACAGGTGCACTGTTTGAGTGCAGATGGGCCCTCTGGGCAGTTCGGGTGCCGGGAACCCCAGCTCAGCTTCTTGTCCACAGTCTGCCTGCTGCACATGTTCTTGTGGATGGGCCTAGGGTGGGTGGTGAGGCTTGGTAGGGCTGGACTTGGTGGCATTCTGGACATGGTGATGGGCTGACAGGATAGCTGTGGCCAGAAGTACTGGCTTGTGGTGGATAGCGGGGGCAGCGGGGGCAAGTCAGCACTCACAATCCAGTTCATCCCATTTTTAAAAATTTTATTGAAGTATATCATTCATACATGAACATACATAAACAATAAATGTGCCAGTTGAGCCCTGAATTTCAGCAGAGCTGCAACACCTACTCTCCAATTCATTGGACTCACCAAGAACTAACAAGGAGATGAGGATGGACAAAGAACTTAAGAGTCTACAACTGCAAGCAGGACAGTTCCATCCATCTGCCCCTCTCAGTTAGAAGCAGAGAGGGCATTACCATCTGAAAATTCTCAAGTTTGGGGAATGAACAATGAACTAAAGTAGGCTTATTGTTATTATAATCTAGCAATTATACTTCTAGCAATGGAAGAACTCTTATCATTGATGTAAAGGCAGGGGACACCAGAGGTTCTGAGGGATGGGAGAGGGAAGAATAGGTGCAATATGTGGGTCATTTTCAGGACATGGGTGGTGTCCTGCATGACATTGCAGTGATGGATACAGGCCACTGTACATTTTGTCATAACTTACAAAACTGTGAGGGACAAAGTGTAACTATAATGTAAACTGTAGTCCATGGTTAGTAGCAATGCTTCAATATGTGTTCCTCAATTGTAACAAATGTACCACATTAATGAAGGATGTTGTTAATATGGGAAAGTGTGTGTGTGTGGGGTAGGACATATGGGAATCCCTTATATTTTTATGTAACATTTAAGCAATCTAAATATTCTTTAAAAATAAAATAATTATTTTAAAAAAGAAAAAAATGCATAGTAAAAGTTGTGAACTTATAAAACAAGCATGCATGACATCATACAGAGTCCCATACATCACCCCATCACCAATGCCTTGCATTATTGCAAAACATTTTTTATAAATTATGAAAGAATATCATCAAAATGTTACTACTAATTATATCCCATATCTTACATTTGGTGTATTTCCCCCCCCCAAACCACCCTATTATTATTTTTTAAACATAGTTTTATTACAGAATTGTGAACTTACAAAGCAATCATGCCCATGTGTAGAATTCCCATAGAACATCTCTTCAACAACAGACCACACCATGGTGGAACATTTGTCAGGTTATGAGGTAATATCACCAGACTATTACCACCAATCATGGTCCATAGCACATTCATTTCTATTTTGTAACACATTAGGACCCAACCACTAAAGATTCTTATACAAATCAGTGTATGATAGATGACAGAGCAGTCCAGCAAGATAGTCCATATACAGCAGGATGAGAAGAGTTTGGAGTTAGGAGAGAACAGTAGATGAGAACTGGAGAGAGAGTTTCCTGTTGGTTTTTCCAAACATAGATAGAGGCAGTTTTTGAAGAAATCTGTAAGTTTCAAAGACAGATCCTCAGAGTCAACCACCATGAGGAATTTCTTTTTAATTGGTAACAAAGAAGATCTAGATCATCAGATACAGGTAACACAGGAAGGAGGACAGCAGTTAGCAAAGCAATTTAGGTAACACAGATGGAGGCATCAGTAATGATAAGAAGGTATGTAATCAAGCTTTCCATGAACTTGCCAGGGTTAAAAGAAAGTTTGAAGAGGAGAAATGCCCTTCTCCAGCAGAGCCAACTCAGTAAAGAAAGGACAAGAAAGGCAGTTATTGTGTCATTTCTAAGCATCCCATGAATTTTAGTTACCAAATATCAGGAAAGCACTCACCTTCTCATTCTTTTTTCACATCTTGTTCCTACCTTTTTGGCTTAAGACAGCAAGTCTGATAAATGATCACCATGTTAGCTTTAGACCAAGAAGCTGGCTAATCCTTTCCTGATGATAATACTAAGGTCATGTCAAGTTAAATTCAAAGGAAACACAATGGGTGCTCCTAAGATTATCTGATTATTTAAAAATATATGTCTGTATACACAGACACATTTTAAGGGTTTGCATTTTAAGAGGGGTGAACCAGTTTTGGAACCCAAGCTGTTTGCTAAGCTGAAGTCTTAGGTTGTGAAATAGTTTTTAACTTTTGGAATCATATTGCTTGTTGTTACTCTAAATAGAAACAGAGAGGTTTTTAAATGTGAATTTTTGCCCATCTTTGACAATTTTGATGTCAGTTTTAGTTAACCTTAGATATTCTGAATTTAATCTTCATAAGTAAGACATCTCAACCCTTTACTGGTGCTAAAACTTTTGTTTTCCAGTGGCCAAAATACCAAAATGTTTATTGTATTTATGGATTTAAAACTGCTTATAAAGCCTTTATTATTACCTATAATCTGGAAGATGATAATAACCTATGTGGCCAAATATTTGAGTTCATTTTGGATTAAAGCATTTCATTGTTCTTGGTTTTTAAATTTTACTTGTTTCACAGCTTTGTGGAGGGTAGAAATAAATAATTTGTTTTCAAGTGTTTCTAGATGAGGGATTAAAAAAAACTAAATCATTTTTGTTCTATGTAATATAAATTATGGAATTCATCTTTCCAGGGTCAGAGATGATTAATGTACTGCTATATACCTTTATACATTATTTACTTTTCAAACTAGTTATCAAGTATTTTTATGTTTGTAAGCAAATATGCTTTGACAGCATACCTTGAGTATATGTGAAGATAAATATTTATTTCCTACTGTTCATTTTTTTTAAAGATGTTTTACTTACTTACCTCCCCCCACCCCACCCCTAGGTTCTTGTGCTCGCTGTGACCATTTGCTTTTGCATTTTTCTGTGTCTGCTTGTCTCCCTTTGTTGTGTCATCCTGCTGCGCCAGCTCACCATGCCATGGAGTCGAACCCGGGGCCTCCCATATGGTAAACGGGACCCAAACCAATTGAGCCACAGCCACTTCCTCCCACTGTTCATTTTTAACTAAGAAAGGACCAAAAAAGTGGGAGCTACAGAACTGTGGTAGAAATTTACCTGCTATTCTGGTCTTGGTTGTACTCACCTTTGGCCAGTCACATACATTGTCAAAGCTTCCCAATAGAGTACAACTGACAGGATGAGGATCTGAAATCACTTTCAATATCCCCTACTACATATTGACTGTTATATCATGTATTAAATGTAAAACTTCTAATTGACAATTAGTATAATTGTGGGAGACTTATGAATTTGTTTTTAATTCTGTGGATTGTGTTTGAACAATTCAAATTTATGTTTACTTGATTTTGAGGTATTTTATAGTTGTCACTTTATTGAATGTGTATAGAAATCTTGTGATGTTTATAAAGCATATCCTTGGATAGCTTCAGATGCTAGAATTAAAACTGATCTGTTATCACATACACGCAAAAGGCATATGTATGGTATTCCAGTTGGCCAACATGGTGAAATTATATGCTCTAGGGCAGGGGTTCTCAACAAAGGGTTCCATGAGATCGAATTGAAATTCAAAAAAACATTATTCTTGTGGGGATACATTAGTGTGAGTGTGATATATTTCTTAAATAATACACAGTATAATTTGGACTTAGTCATGGGCTCTTGGTTTCCTCCTGACTGGCAATGGGGTCTGTGGAAAAAAAAAAGGTTAAGAACACCTGCTCTAGTGTGTGCTGCCCACAGAATCTTTGAAAGATTAGCAATAACTGGCAAAGTCATCTTCCTCAGAATTCAGAAAATCAGTTAAAGTGTTGTAATAACTGGGCAAGTGACTAACCAGTCAAATACAGCTTTATTAAATGGTAGGAGAAGCTTATGGTACATTGCTGACCCCTTCCCCAACACTGACAGCAAGGTGTGGAACCATCCTGTGCTCCCATTGTGGGTCCCTGGCTCTGTTCCAGGTATAGCAGAGTAATTCCTATGCATATTCTGGGGTGCCTGACTAGTACCCCAGAATGAACCAAACAGAAGCAGGAAACTATTCTCTGGCAAACCTTCCTAGAACTTGCCCTGCAGTCAAAGTCACTTTGTGGAAAACAAGTCAAAGCAGTCTGGGGCAAAGGACTATCTTCATTTTTTTCTTTTTTCTTTATTTTTAAAGGAGTTTAAGATTACATAAATGTTACATCAAAATTGTAAGGGATTCTCACATAATCCACCCCCTACCCCCACTTTCCCCCATTAACAACATCCTTCACTAGTGTGGTATATTTGTAACATTTGATGAACACATATTAAAGCATTGTTACTAAACATGGACTGTAGTTTACATTATGGTTTACACTTTGCACCACACACTTTATATGTTTTGACTAATGTATATTGGATTACCTTATTTAAGTCATACAATAGAACACCCAGAATGGGAAGAAAGACTATTTCATAGAGATTAGACATGGCATTCAAAGTCCTGTAAATAAGGGAATTCTTGGGGCCACAGGAAGTTACAAGCCCAGAACAAGACACAGGTTCAGAGAAGACAATTGGAACCTACAATTCATATACTCCTCTGCTGATTTTGATAGAGGGCTAAACTCTGGAAAAAAGCACCAACTAAAGGAGAGCCTTTGCAAATACTGTGAAAAATATTTTTTGCACTGGTTTGTTTTAGTTAGGTACTGAACTCAAGGAAGTCTCTGTTATATTATTACCTGGATAGAAACGTAAGTAATAGATAGATCATGGACTAAATCCCAGAAATAACCCTTTCAAATATTAAAATGTAAATTATGTAACAAAGGATTGCATGACAAAGAAATGGAAAACAATTAACTAGATAAAAATGCAGAAAGCATCAAAGAAGAAGAAAAGATTTTGGATATACCAAACAAAGACTTTAAACAAATGAGGCTCAACATGCTCAAGGAGATAAAGGGTAAAATATAGAAAAAACTAAAAGATATCAGGAAAATAATGAACAATATGAAGTTCTCAATAAAGAGATGAAAATTTTACAAGGGAAGAAAACAGAAATAATGGTGTTGAAGACCACAATAAATTAAAAATTCCTTAGAGCATTTGAACAGCAGTTTGTAGTTTGCAGAAGTAAGATAAGCAAACTCACAAAGAAGACAAGTGAAATCATACAGGCTAAAGAACAGAAAGAAAAAAGTAATGAATAAAGTGAACAGAACCTAAGGAGCAAAGGGTTACCATCAAGAATGACAATATTTACATTATGGAAGACACAGAAGAAATAAGAGAAAAAGCCAGTAGGAATACTGAAAGAAATAATAGCAAAAATTCTGAAACTTAGCAAAAGACATTAATATGCATGTTCAAGAAGACCAGCAAACCACAAACAAGATAAACCCAAAGAGAACTATTTCCAGGCACATAATACAAACAGTTAAATGTCAGTGAAAAGGGGAGTGTTGTGATAGCTGCAAGAGAAAAGCAAGGGGGGTCCAAATAAGGTTAAGTGTTGAATTCTCATAAGAAACCCTGGAGATAAGGTGGCAGTGGGATAAAATGTAAAGCCCTGAAAGAAAACAACTGCCAACCAAGCATTTTATAATTGGTGAGACTGTCTTTCAAAAATGAGGGAGATATTAAGATAATCACAGATAAACAAAAACTGAGATTGTTTTCACCACTGGACATGCTGCAGTGGTTTGAAGCTATGTACCCTAGAAAAAAACATGTTCTTAATTTAAATTCTTTCCTGTTGGTGTGAACCCATTGTGAAAAGGAACATTTGATGAGGTTTCTTCCATTAAGGTTTGGCCCAAAGCAAACAGGATGGCTTTAATCCTAATACTGGAGTCCCTTATAGGCTGAAAACTGAAATTTTAAGTGCAAAGAAACCAGAAATTTATGGAATATGAGACTAGGACCAGAAGTAGCTCTATCAGGGGCCTCCTTGAGCTTCTGGAATGTGAGCTCCCAAAGAACAGAGTCCCATGTGAATGTTTAACTGAACATGGAATTAGTCAACCATTTCGGTGGAAATCATCATTGGAAATTCAGTTATGCAGAAAAGTTCTGCAGACATTTCTATTGTCTGATATATTGGTTCCCAGTAAACATCAGGCAAATCTGAAAAGACTGTGAAATTTGTATCAACAGTACCCTTACCAGAATGGACAAAAAGGTTCAGAGAAGGGACAAATTGAAGGGAGAATGACTTCAATGATGAAACAATGGAAACCTAGGTCTGGAGTGAAGAGATTTCCTCAGGCCAAGAGAATGGGCCCACCCAGGTGTGGGTATTGCACCTCATTGTTAAGGAAGATTGCTGCTTCCCAAGTACTAAGATATGGGGGACCTGTGCCCTGGAGCATGTGAGAGCCAGAACACCACTCCAATGCTGAGAAACAGTGTGGCCTATGTCCTAGGGTTTATGGAGAGCCTCTCCACCACCCCAGTGCTTGGATAGGGTGAGGTCTGTGCCCTAGGGTTTGTATAGAGCCTGGCTGCCATCCCAATGCTTGGAGATGGTAAGAGTATGTGCTGGTCATCTTTTACTGGAAATTAGTTCTAAATTAGCATATGAAAGGATTTCCTTTTGGCTTGTGCTTCTGAAGGAAGGGCCAAGGTAGAGCTGGCCACAGACAGGAATGTGGAGTGCATCCACACTAGTTTCCTCAGTGGTACTTGTGTCACTGTTCATGTTTGAGTTCCTTGTATGAAAGGTAGTAGCTAAAAACCACATACACTGTGAGCACCATAGAAAGCCCAGTGATGATTCCTTTCTTTACTTTGATGATGGACTTATTATAATACTAGAAGTAAATTTTTTGAAATGCTCAAGCAATGCCTCTAGGGGTGATATACCACATCAGTATCATTTGGCAGCTCCAGCCACTGCACAAGTGTTTCTAAGCGGTGGGGCTTCTGCTCCAAAGGGCCTAGAGATAAAATCACTGATCCATTAATGACCCTCAGACCTTTGATTCTAATGAAGTTTGCCCTGCTGGGTTCCAAATTGTTTTGGAACCAGGATCCCTGGTCTGCTTCCAATAGCTCCTTATTATTGGAGAGGGAATGTCATCTCATGCCTGTCCCTGCATTGCATATTGGAAGCAGATGACGTGTTTCATAGATGTCACAGGTCCACATATAGAGAGGGGAATTGTGTCCCAGGACAGACCACACTCATAATAATGGTAATATTTTATACCAATTTGGGATTAAAAATAAGAAAAAATAAATTAAATTAAAATAAATAGAATTTTATTTAAAGGTTCCAAAAATGACAAACATATTTCATTTATTCATTAACCTTTAAAGAAAAGGAATGAAATCTAAATTATAACCAGACCTTTTACATGTGGTAGTATTCAAAGTTCCGTTAAATTATATGAGAAATAAAATAGCTATAGAATTTTAACCAACTATTTCATAAAGAAGATTTGAAATAAATATGGATATTATATCTCTGGATGGAAGGTTAAAAATAGTAATTTTGAGGAGGGGCATTAGTAAGCGGGTGGCAAAAACACCAAGCAAATGCAGAAACAAGCAGAAACTGTCAAAAATAACTTTTCCAGAACTATAGCAAACAGTCAAGGGTAAACAGCAACCATGTAAATGTTGATTCAGGAATGAGAAATCCTAAATAAGTTAGGAAATGGCCTGGTGCTTTCACCTGCTCTGATACCATCACCTCCTCTGGGTCCATGCAATAGTCTATGGATATGATAGCAGCCTGTGTTCCCAGTATAGTGATATACATTCTTATTGAGCATTTCTGGTTCTGATTATTAGTACACATCAGAAACAATGGAAGCAAGAAGACACTAGGATAACCTATTTAAAGTGCTGACAGAAAAAAAAATAGACTATCAGCCAAGAATTTTAAATCTCTCAAGACAGTCCTTTAAAATGAGGAAGAAATAAAGACATTTCCATATTAACAAAAGCTGAGGGAGTCTGTTACAGCCTACCACAACCTACACCTGCCCTTCAAGAAATATTAGAAGGAGTCATTGAAGATGACACTAGACAGCTATACCCATATGAAGAAATAAAACTCCACAATAAATGTAAATTCCTGGATATACACAAATGTCAATATTGTTGTAGCCATGGTTTATAACCTACTTTTTATATCTAACATGATTTATAATAAATACATTAAAAAATTATGATTTTATATTATTGGGCAAAAAAGAGTATCTTCCTGTAATTTGTGACCAGAATAACATAAAAAAGGATGAAGGAGTACAGACGCAGAGGTCATAAATATTATTCAATTTAAGTTTATCAATTCAAGCTAAATTGCTATAGATTATGGTGTTAAATTCAAACTCCATGGCCAACAGAAGAGAAATATTATTAAAAACTACAATAAAATTAAATTGGAAGGGAAATAAACTGTTTAACTTCAAAAGGTCAGTTAGAGACAAAAGAAAACAGCAGGAAAGGAAATGAGAGACAAAAAGGTAATCTATAAGACTTACACAAATAACAAAATGTCAAAGTCCAAAATATAAGTCCTGCCTTATCTGTAATTACTTTGACAGTAAATTGACTATAATCTCTAATCAAAAGGCAGAGATTGGCACAATAAGGACAAAAGGGCATATTCCAACTTGATCGTATTTCAAAGAAACTTACCTTAGACACAATGAAACAAATAGGTTAAAAGTGAAAGGATGGGCAACAGACTAACAGGTAGAGCTGAATGCTCTCACATAAACAATGGTGAAAGAGCCAGAAGCTGTTGGAGGAATTGCTTTGGGGGTTAGCAGACCAGGAAAGTGCTATACAACTCCCAGGAGGATGAGGGACAGAGTGAGGAAGAACTGAAAATGACATATGTGAGTTACAAAGCCCAGATGGCAGTTGGGAAATGTTCCCCTCCTGAACCCCAAGATATATAAACCAGGGTAAAACACATGGTGTACTTCAGCCAACTGAGAGAGAAACACTGTCAACTCCCTGTCAACTGTTTCAAGGGAAAAAGGATGGGAGGCTGGGGTGCTTTTCTTCAGTGAATTTAGCCAGTAAAGCCCACTTTGAATCTCTGATATGGAAACTCAACACAGGAACAGAGGAAAGCCAAGACAGAAAAACACCTCTTTGGAATGAAGTGCTGAAAATCACCATCTGATGGCTGGTCTGGAAATTGCAAGGGCATAAACTGTTCATGATCTCTGTATCCAAGCCCTGGGAGAAAATCTGTGATCCCTAGTGAGTCCCTGGCCCAATTTTGAAAACTTAAGTTGGGCAATTTTAAAGCCTGAGAATAAATGGAGCCAAATATCAAAGAAGAGCTGTGAAAAAAGAAAACAATAGGTAAGAGAGAGAAATTAGTCATCAGAGTAAATTCAGATGCTTAGACATCAGCAACAAATTGGAAGCTATACTAAGAAACAGGAAGAGATGGCCCAGCCAAAAGAACAGAACAAATATCCTGAGATACAGGATTTAATACAAGTAATCAGTGATAATCACACAACTGTTCTGAATCACTCCAAAGAATTTAAAGAAAATATGATTAAAGAAATACAAGATACTAAGAAGGCAATAGGAGAGCATAAAGAACAATTTGAAAGCCTGCAAAGAAAATAACGGCCTTATGGGAATGAAAGACACGATGGATGAGATTAAAAGTACATTAGAGACAATAAGAGCAGATTTGAAAAGCTTGAAGACAGAATTAGTGATTTCAAAAACAGAACATCTGAACTAGAAAAGGTGGGAGAACAGAAAGTGAAGAGAATATAAAAAAAAAATAGAACAGAGTATAAGGGAATTGAATGACAATCAGAAACTCACAAATATTTTCATTACTGAAGTCCAAGAAGGATAAAAGAATGGTAAAGTGGCAGAAAGTATATTTGAGGAAAGAATGAGTGAAAACTTCACAACCATTAAAAAGGGCATAAATATCAATATCCAAGAAAGACAATGCACCCCAAACAAAATAAATTCGAATAGACCTACCATGAGACACCTACTATTCTGAATGATAAATATCAGAGATGAAGAGAGGATTCTGAAAGCAGCAAGAGAAAAGCAAAGCATCACATACAAGAGAAACTCGATAAGATTAAGCACTGACCTATCTTAAGAAACCATGGAGGAGAGAAGAAAGTGGTATGATGTATGTAAGGTACTGAACAAGAAAAACTGTCAGGTAAGAATCCAGCAAAGCTGTCCTTCAAAAATGAGGGTGAGTTCAAAGTCTTTGCAAAAAAACAAAAACTGATAGAATAGGTTACCAAAGACAAGATTTGCAAGATACTAACAGAAATGCTGCAGTCTGAAAGGAAAAAACAAGGACAAGAGATTTGGAAAAGAGTTTAGAAATGAAGATGATTAGGAAGGGTAAACTAAAGGATAAAGAAGACAGACAATAAAATGATATGACAACAGAGAACCAAAAGACAAAATGGATGAAATAATTAATGCTTTTACAGTAATAACACTGAATGTTAATGGATTGAACTCCCCAATCAAAAGACATAGACCAATAGAATGGATAAATATATATATATATATGAGCTGTCTATGTGTTGTCTGCAAGAGACCCACCTCAGACAGAAGAACACAACCAGGTTAAAAGTGAAAGGTTGGAAAAAAGTATTCCACGCAAACAGTAACAAAAAGAACTGGTTTAGGCCAGATAAATGTAAAATAATATCATTCTATGTGAACAGTAATTACGCAATCCAACTGTCAAATTGTTCCTGTGATCAGTATTCTTTAATTTTTCTCATACAAAATAAATACCTTCTTTTAATTGAGGAGGACTAGAGAAGATATATATTTTTAAATACTTCATTTTTCTTTAACCCCTTCTTATTCATACTCTTCAAGTAACATATTTGGATCAATAATGATTTACCATGACAACTGTTGAACAAGATTTTAGTTTTTCTATCTTATAAAATTATGAGATGGCAAATGGTTATCCACTGTAATTCATTTCAAATAAGATGTGATCAACTCCCAAATAGGAATTTAATTATCTAGAAAGAATTATGGCCTAAATGGAAATTACATAAATCAATAATTTATTATGCCCAATAGAACTGTAATATAAAAATTAGAATTATGTTATAATTAGTTGCTATTATATTTGAAATATTTTCATTTATGAAGGTTTGTTGCTACGCTATTTTTTATAATTAATTATATTAAATCTAACCTGGCCTTGCAATCTCTTTTAAAATTGTAATTTCTTCCAATCTGTTTTTCTATTTATTTTACAATTTTACAATAAAGGACTTTTTATCAGCTAAAAAAAAAGCCATTTATTATATACTTTGGATAGATCATATGGTATGGAATATATTTCAGTAAAACTACTTAATAAACAAATAAATAATTGTGCAAGAATAGTGAAATAGCAGCTATGTCAGCAGGGGAAACAGAGAAACTGAAAGGTGAGAAATTTTTTTCTTTGTCTGACTTTTGTTTATTATTATTATTGAAATAATGAAAATGCTTTAATGATTGAAGTGATGAACACACAACGATGTGATTATAACAAATATCACTGATTGTATATTTTGCATAAATTGTATGCTTTATTAACATGTATCAATAGAATTTATTTGTTTAAAAAAGTGAAAGGATGAAAAAATAACTTCTATGCAAATAGAAACCAAATGAATGCTGGAGGGGCTACCCTAACATTTGACAAAATAGCTTTAAGTGATAAATTGCTGCAGGAGACAAAGAAAGACATTACATATCAATAAAGGGGTCAATAATTCAAATATGCACCTAATAACAGAGCTACAAAATACACGAAGCAACATTGACAGAATGGAAGGAGAACTAGTTTTATAATAATAGTTGGAGATTTCAAGATTGTCAATAACAGAGGACTTGAACAATATCATAAGCCAACTAGTTATGAAATTCACATACAGAATACTCCAAACAAAAATAATAAAAAAATATATTCTTCTCAAGAACAAATGCATCATTCACCAAGACAGACATTACCTAGCTTACAAAACAGATATAAATATATTTTTTAAATGAGTGAAACCATACAAACCATCTTCTCCAACCAAAATAGAATGAAGTTAAAGAAATCTGGAAAATTTACAAATAAACAAAAATTGAACAAATCTACGAATAAATCACAGGGGAAAAACAAAATATTTAGAGATAAATGAAAATGAAAACATATCATAACAAAACATATGGGGTGCAGCAAAGGCAGTGCTCGGAAGGAAATTTATACCTCTAAATACTTACATAAATAATAAGAAAGATCTCAAATTAATATCCTCTCATAAAACCATGAGGAACTAGAAAAAGAAATGCAAACTAAAAATAAAGTTAACAGTAAGAAGGGAATAATAAAATTTAGAGTGGAGATAAATGAAATTGAGAATAGAAAACAACTGAATCAATGAAAACAAAAGTTTAATCTTTGATAAGATTAGTGAAATTGAGAAATCTTTAGCTAGACTGACAAAGAATATAAGAGACGAGATGCAAATAACTGAAAAGAAAATCATAACCTCATTTTCCTTACCAAAATAGATGCAAAAATCTTCAACAAAATGCTAATAAATCAAATCCAAGAGAATATTAAAAGCATTATACCTCATTACACAGTGGGATTTATCCCAGGAATGCAAAATTGGTTCCACACAAGAAAAGCAATTAATGAATTTAATATATCACATTAAAAGAATGAAGTAAATAGCATGCAGGGAAGGGTAATCAGTATTTTGTTGAGGATTTCTGCATCTATATTGGTAAGGAAAATTGGTCCCTAATTTTCAGTTCTTGCAATGTCTTTATCTGATTTTGTATTATGGTAAAACTGGCCGTATAGAACGAGGGAAGAGTTGTCTCAGAATGAGTTAAGAAGGGTTTCTTCCACTTTAATTTTTTGTAAGAGTTTGAGAAAGATTGATGTTAATTCTTTTTTGATGTTTTGTAAAATTTACCAGTGAAGCCATCTATTCCCAGAGTTTTCTTTTTTAAAGGTTTTTGTTTACTGTTTCAATCTTTCTTTACTTATTATATGTCTGTTCAGATTATCTATTTCTACATGAGTCAGTTTAAGTAAATTTTGTGTCTCTACAAATGTGTCCATTGCACCTAGATTATTGGTTTGTTGCTGCCATTTCCATGCTGGAAGCTGCCCAATGTATTCAGCCTTACACGAGGATGTTGGAGGCTCACCTGAGTGATTGGTGGCATATCAGGGTCTTGTTTCTGCTGCTGGGAGAGTGGGTATTCAGCAGTGACTGGAGCTAGGTTGTCCCTGCTGAATGGAGTTCATGTTGCTGAGGCCATGCAAAAGCTCTATCCCTACCACCATTGCCAAATTATTCATGATCCCATTGGGCAATGACATGGGTGGGAGTGGAAAAAATCTCACTTGTATCAACAGAACAGGTCTTACTATGCATTTGTTTATAAAAATTATCCCCTGATGATGTCTCCCTCTGGTGGGCATTCACATGGGACATAAATTATTTTCATGTTTTATACCTATTCAGAAAGGTCTATCCATCCACCTCCCACAGAAGTCCATGACTCCAAATTTCCAGTCATATTGATTGCAAGTCCATGATTCTCCAGTCTAATCACTGGCCACAGACCTTGAATCAATAAATAAAGTCACCTCCAACCACTTCTCCTTCCAAACAAAATTTACAACCATATTTTGATGACTGGGAGGGTTTCCCTTTACCTCTGTCCTTTATTATTGTCCAGGAATGGAACTGCAGGGCTGAAACTGTACAATTTCAAGTGATACCTACATATTGCTAGAACATCTGTAATCCAGGCCCTAATCTTCTCTTCCTAAATCAACTGATTATCGGGAGGTCTCCAATTGGTTCAGGCTGGGGAACAAAAGGAAATATGACAGAAGTGGGTGTTATAGGCACTTGGGCAATTTCTTCACATAAAAAGCACAGTTGCCCATTAACCTAAACATGTTGCGGACCCTTCTCTTGTTTTGGTCCCCATTCAAAACGAGCAGCTTTTCAGGTCCCTTGCTAAATGTACTGGGGTAACACACTCAAATGAGGATTATGCTGTCTACAAAATCCAAAGAAGACATCTATACATTATAACTATTTTTCAGTTGGGAGGGAGTTGCATCAACTATTTTTCACTTTATTTATGTTTTCAGATGTAAATTTCTCGTATATTCTCACCATGAATAATATCAGTGAAAACAAACTATCCACAATATGGATAAAACTTAGCAATAAAATGAGTGAAGAAAAGTTACAAAAAAAAAAAAACACCAGGATTCCCATTTTATAAAATCCAAAATCCCATTTAAATATATTGCTTAGTGATACCTACATAGGTGATGAAACTCTGTCTTAAACAAGAGACTGATAAACACAGGCTTCACACAGGTTGCTTTCTCAGAAGGGTGACATGGGGAAGGGCACAGTGGCACATGGGCATCCAGTTCCTGACGCGGGCAGTGGATTCAAGGGTGTGCATTTCATTGAAATGAACGTGACAGATGCTACACTTATTCTTCTGTAGGAATCAATTAGTAACACTAAAAATTAAATGATGTTTTATACACAAACATGCACACATAGTGCCAAACTATAAACAATCCAGCATGGATCCTGGAAAGTGACAGCTGAGTATGAAACAAAGGATATGTAGGAAGCTAGAAAGAAATTAAATAAAAATGGGTACTGCAGGGGATTATTGGTGGGGGGTGTCTGGGAGGGGGCATTCATGGGAATTAGTTCATCCGAATATACATGAAGATATACAAAATCGTTCTAAAGATCAAAAGATGGGGCATGGTCACGATGGGTGGACAATCACACAATAAATGAGGGAATCTGAATTCCTAGCCTGGAGAGCTCTGCCACAGTCTCCAAGGGAGCAGCAATAGTCCTCTGAGTGCAGGGACAGTGTCTGTCAAAAAAGGAGGACCCACTGATGTGTTCTTTTTATTGATGACTACTCTTGTGAGTCTTTGCTCTTGTAACTGAGACTTAGCCTGCAGTTGTGGGGTGCCTAAGGGTTGCCACCTGAGAGCCTCCTTGTTGCTCAAATGTGGCCTCTCTCTAAGCCAAACTCAGCATATGATTGCATTACCTTCCCCCTAAAGTGGGACATGACTCCCGGGGATAAGCTTCCCTGGCAATGAGGGATTAATACCAAGTGCCAACTGGCAACACAACTGGAAAAAGACCTTGAATAAAAGGGGGAAAAGGTACAGACAAATGAGTTCAAGTGGCTAAGAGACTTCAAAGAGAGTAGGGAGGTCATCCCAGAGGTAACTCTTACGCACACCTCAGTAGGAGCTCATAGAACATCTAAGTGCCTATCACCCCACACAGAGGAGCTCCTGAGAGTTCTGGAGACACCCAGGTCCTATATCCAGGGGGATAGCCGTAGAGACTGATGCCTTATCAATGGGCTCTATTTTGGAATCTGTGCTCCTAATAGTGACAGAATTGGACTCAAATAAGTCCTCCCTGCACATGGTTCATCAGTCCCTTCTATTCAAACCTATATGTGATGCAGAAGTTTTTAGGTATACTTCCAGAGACTGGAGCCTCTGGCTTACCTATGTACCACGTGTGCGTGGAATCTCGGTGGAGCTGCAGCTCCTACCCTACAGCTCAATGGACTCATCCAAGTCACCTGGCGAGGAGACAACGCTGGGCAACGGCCATCCCAGGGAGTGGAGAGGGCCTGCATCTGCAGGAAGGATCATCCCACCCACCATATCCATGGGATATAAGCCCTCTCTCACTTGGAGGTGGAGTGGACATCACCATCCCAGTCCCCTCAGGATTGTGGGAAGAACTATGGGCTAGAGTGGACTTGATATGTATTCTGTTGTATACATATGGTGATTCTAGCAATGGAAGAAATTATAACAATGAGGTGGAGCCAGTGGCCACTTGACACTTTAGGGGCAGGGAGCGGACAATTAGTTGAAATACAGGGGCTTCTTTGAGATTTGGAGGTTGTCCTGAGTACCATTGTGGCAATGGATGTAGGCCATTTTAAATCAGCACACACCACTCAGAACTGTGTGGGAGAGAGTGTGGTCTACAATGTGAACTGTGGTCTATGGTTGGTGGCAAGGCCCCAGGATGTGTAAGTCCATTGACGGTGGTGGGCCACACTTGTGGGAGATGTTTGCATGGGACGTGGTGGGAGGTGTGGGAGGTAGGCAACATGGGAATCCCAGGGGGTTCTGTGTAATATTTTCGGTAATCTAAGCACCTCTTAAAATATATTAAACAAAATAATAATTACTGTAAATAAAGCTTCTTTACATGTGCAAAAAAAAAAAAAAAAGAAAAATGATTGAAGTGATAAATGCACAACTATGTGATTATCCTGAGTACTATTGATTGTACACTTTGAATGGAATTATGCTTTATTAACAAGTATCAATAAAATTGATTTAAAAAAGAAAAAAGAAACAAAAAAAACATCAGAATGCATCCTTTGCTTCAGGTAGCAACATTTAAATCTCCTTTTCTAAGCATCTAACAACACTAAATATTTCTACAATAAACAACAATGACATGATTGTATATGTTTAGTTTTCTACTTCTAGAACCAATCTATAGACAAAGCACAGAAGACTTCCTTGCAGCTTCAGAGCACATGAGCTTCAGAGTCTTACAAACCTTACTGCATAAAAACAATCACATAACTCTTCAGAATACACTGCAAACCTTACAAAGTTTTACTTTCTAAAAAACAAGCACATAACTCCTCAGAATACATGACAAACCTTACAAAGCTTTATGTGTAAAAGTAATAAAATAACCCTTCAGAATACATTGTAAATCTTAAGTTTTACTTTGTAAAGATAATAATATAACAAAAATGGGAGGGAAGGTGAAGGGAGGGTAGGTGAAGGGAGGGTAAGGGCATGGATTTTTTTTTATCTTTCATGGAGGATGTTGATAAACACTGTCAAAATTATCAGTCAAAACATGTGTGCTTAATTGTATTACTGAAAGTGACAATGTTACAGTGGTGTTGAAGGAGGAAAGCTATAACACTGATGGGGCGGGGAGCTGTGGGATAAGACCACCTGTTCCTCAGGGACTAGGCTGCAGGGGCACCTCTGTGGATAGCCTCCCTGTGCCACCCCCATCCCAGCCACAACTGGCCTCTCAGAGCTGGGTCCAGCTTCATACCACCTTAGGGGTCACTGAATTTTTCACAGGGTCAATTTAGACTCCAATGCTAACCAGAAATGCCTGCCAGTCTAGGCCCTTGTTTTTAGAACAGGTTTTTGTATCAGCTCCAGAAGGTGCCTCAGAGTAAACCTTTCCTATTACTAGTTCTGATTCCAGAAGGAACATGTGTCCTCAACACAGACCAAACAGAAAGGACAGGTTTGCGGGGAGCTTTTGAGAAAGTCCTCCTTGCTTTTCTGGGTGAACTTCCGGAAGCAACTCTCTCTCCACTAGAACCTAAGGTACGAAGCACATGGCTTCAATTGCTCCCTCCACTGCTGTACAACAAAGCAGAACCAGCTGTGGGATGAGGCCAGCATGGTGAGCAGCACAGTAGAGAATGGGAAATGGAAAATTCTGAGCCCCTGGATCAAGCACCCTAAGTAAGACCCACCTTCCTGCGGGACTTCCAAGGCATTGTGGCCAAACTTTCCTCCCTCTCTTAGACATTCTGAGTCTGTGTTTCTGTTTCTTGGATCAAAGCACCCTAATGAACACAGAGAAGGATAGCTACCATGATGCACAGGAGCAGAAGTGACAC
>JAKSZT010033799.1:0-13750 GCA_026826555.1 Tolypeutes matacus
TGTTGTGTAGTTTTCTGTATATAAGTCCTTTACATCTTTAGTTAAATTTATTCCTAGGTATTTGATTCTTTTGTTTACTATTGTAAATGGTATTTTTTTCCTGATTTCCTCCTCAGTTTGCTGGTTATTGGTGTATAGAAATGCTACTGATTTTTGAGCATTGATCTTATAGCCTGCAACATTACTGAACTCCTTTATAAGTTCTAGAAGCCTTGTTGTCGATTTCTCAGGGCTTTCTATGTATAGGATCATGTCATCTGCAAATAATGAAATTTTTACTTCTTCTTTTCCAATCTGGATGCCTTTTATGTCCTTTTCTTGTCTCAGTGCTCGTGCAAGTACTTCTAAGACAATGTTAAATAGGAGCGGTGATAGTGGGCATCCTTGTCTTGTTCCCGATCTCAGAGGGAAGGCTTTTAGGATTTCACCGTTGAAAATGATGTTAGCTTTGGGTTTTTCATATATACCCTTTATCATTTTCAGAAAGTTTCCATCTATTCCTATCTTTTGTAGTGTTTTTATGAGGAAAGAGTGCTGTATTTTGTCGAATGCTTTTTCGGCATCTATAGAGATGATCATGTGATTTTTTTCTTTCAGTTTGTTTATGTGGTGTATTACATTGATTGATTTTCTTATATTGAACCATCCTTGCATACCTGGGATGAAACCCACTTGGTCATGGTGTATAATCCTTTTGATATGTTGTTGAATGCGATTAGCAAGTATTTTGTTAAGGATTTTAGCATCTAGGTTCATTAGAGAAATTGGTCTGTAATTTTCCTTTCTTGTGGTATCTTTATTTGGTTTTGGTATTAGGGTAATGTTGGCATCATAGAATGAGTTAGGTAGTATTCCTTCTACTTCTATTTTTTGGAAGAGCTTAAGTAGAATTGGTGTTAGCTCTTTCCGGAATGTTTGGTAGAATTCAGCTGTGAAGCCATCTGGTCCTGGACTCTTCTTAGTTGGGAGGTTTTTAATGACTGAGTCTATCTCTTTACTTGTAATTGGGCTGTTGAGTTCATCTATTTCTTCTTTCATCAATGTCGGCTGTTTGTGGGTTTCTAGAAACTTGTCCATTTCCTCTAAATTGTCATTCTTGTTGGCATATAATTTTTCAAAGTATCCTCTTATGATACTCTTTATTTCTGTGGGGTCAGTAGTGATATCACCTTGCTCATTCCTTATTTTATGTATTTGCATCTGTTCTCTCTTTTTCTTTGTTAGTCTGGCTAAGGGTTTGTCAATTTTGTTGATATTCTCGAAGAACCAGCTTTTGGTTTTGTTTATTGTTTCCAGTGCTTTCTTATTCTCTATTTCATTTAGTTCTGCTCTAATCTTGGTTATTTCCTGTTTTCTACTTCCTTTAGGTTTAGTTTGTTGTTGTTTTTCCAATTCCTCCAAGTGTGTAGTTAGGTCTTCAATTTTAGCTCTTTCTTCTTTTTTAATATATGAATTTATGGCTATGAACTTCCCTCTCAGGACTGCTTTCGCTGCATCCCATAGGTTTTGATATGTTGTGTTGTTGTTTTCATTAGTTTCAAGGTAGTTACTGATTTCTTTTGAAATTTCCTCTTTGACCCACTGTTTGTCTAAGAGTGTGTTGTTTAACTTCCATATCCTTGTGCCTAACCTGTTTCTCTGGCCCTTATTGATTTCCAACTTCATTCCGTTGTGGTCAGAGAAATTACTTTGTATAATCTCAATCTTTCTGAATTCATTGAGTGTTGTTTTGTGGCCTAGCATGTTGTCTATTTTGTCCACAGATACCAGACAATGAAGCATTAAGTTTCTTCTCTCACCACAGTCCATTGCCACTTGTTAGAACAAGACAGCGGCCGGCATTTGCCAGAGTTTAGGCTTCTGGGGTTCCTCTCTTCCCCAGGTTGCATCTCTCTTTGGGCCTAGCTCCTGTTTCCTCCACAAGGTCAGCTGTAGACGACAGGTGAAAGGCTTGCTTCTCTTCTCCTGGGGCCTTGTTTCCAACATTGAAACTGATGCTCAAAAGACTGCTTCAACTGTCCTTTGCCTTGCCTTTTTTATTTGATTCCCCCACCAATCAAGGGGTGGGGTTCAATGCCCTGATGATGTGGTTCAGTCAATGCCCTCATCATAACTTAATCATGCCCTGATTAACAGATCAATTTACAACCATGATCCAATTATATTTTTGGAATTCATAATTACATCAAATTCCCCAATGGTTACAGCAGCCAAACAAACAAGTATCTTACTTACATTTCAAACTTGAAGTTCCTCCTGTATTCACATAGAGTTATGTGAAACCAGTGTCTTGAAGTTGATTTTAAGTAAAAACTCATGCAAAGCAGCCAATGAAACAAGTCTCTCTCTCTGTTCATTCTCTAAACTGAAGGTCCAACTGTATTCACTGAGCATTAGGGAAAAGCCCTTGGAAACTATGTAAACTGTGGAGTCCATGGAGCCTGTGGGGACTCTGGAGACCGTGGGGCATGTGGAGGCCTGTGGAGCCAATGAAGCCCATGGCAACAGTGTAAGCCTGTGGACCCTGTGCCAGCCAGTGTAGTGTGTGTAGCATTTCAAACACAGGGAGCCTGTGGAGCTTCTGCAGGCCTGTTGACCAATTGGAACCCATGGAGCTTGTGCAGGCCCAGGGGGATTGTGGAGGTTATGGAATTTGTTGAGTCCGAGAAGTCTGGTTGAGGCCATGGAGACGGTGGAGCCTGTGCAGGACCTTGGAAAATGTGGAGTCTGTGGACACTGTGATGCCTGTGGAGCCAATAGAAGCCTGTGGACTCTGTGCAGACCATGGAGATCATGGAGCCCAAGGATTTTGTGGATGCATTGGAGCCTGTGTTGCCTGTGGAGCCTGTGGACAGCTATAGAGCCTGTGGAGCACATGAATTCTGTGGAGCCTATGAAGCATGTGTAGCCTATACAGGCCCATGGAGCCTGTGGCGCCTGTGCAGACCAGTGGAATCTATGGAGACTGTGGGGCCCTTGGACAGTATGGAGCCTGTTCAGTTCCATGGGGCCTGTGGAGCCATGGCCACCCTGGTATTAGTGGATGTCAGTGGAGCACATGGAGACCATCGCACCAGTAGACCTGTTGAATTCTGTGGAGCCAATGGAAACCATAGAGTCTGAGAAGCCCCTGGGGCATGTGGATCCCATGGATCACATTGAGGCCTGTGGAGCTTTGGAACATGTGGAGACCCATGGAGCCATTAGAGCCCATTGAGCCCATGGAGACTGCACACGTGTGGAGCCTGTGGAGCCCATGAAGCCCATGGATGACTGTGGAGATTGTGCATGCCCTTGGAACCTTTGGAATTGTGGAACACATGGAATCTTGTGGAACCCTTGGAGCCCATGAAAGCTTGTGGAGCCTGTGGAACATGTGGAGCCTGTTCAGGCTGTGAAGGTGAAGGAGAACATAAAGTCCCATGGAGCCAGTGGAAACTGTGGAGCCCTAAAGACTCTGGGGTCCTTGGAACCTGTGTAAACTATGGAATCCATGGAACCTTTGGAGACTGTGGAGCTTGTGGAGACTGTGGAAGCCTGATGAGTTTTGCAGGTACATGGAGCCTGTGTAGCCTATGGAAACAGTGGAGACTTTGGAACACATGGAGGCCTGTGGAGCCTGTGCAGGCCCATGTAACCTGTGGAGACTGTAGAGCCTTTGGAGCCTGTGGAGCCCATTGAGTCAGTGGAGCATGATGAGCCTGTGCATACCCATGGAGCCGGAGGAGCACATGGAGTCCCTGGAGACCATGAAATCCATGGGGATCAGGGATTCCATGGAGTCCTGAGTATCTATGGAGCCAATGGAGACTGTGAAGACAGTTGAGGCCTGTGAAATCTGTGCATCTCATGAATCCCATGGGGTCCATGGAGCGTGCTGAGGTATGGAGATCGAGGAGAATGTGGAGACAATGGAGCCAATTGAATGTACGTAGCCAATGGATGCCAGTGGAGTCCATGAAGCCTGTAGAGTCCTTGGAGCCAGTGGAGGTCTGTGGAGCCTATGAAGTGCCCTGGAGGCCACTGATATCTGTGGATCATGTGCTCCCTGTGGAAACCGTAGAGTCCATGTAGCCTGTGGATGCCATGGAGGCCAGTGGAGCCTGTGGGTCCTTTGGAGCCTGTGTAAGCCCATGAAGCCAGTGGAGACTGTTTTACCCCTTGGAATCTATGTAGAAAAAAAATTTCAGCAAATATAGTCAGTCAAAACAAAGTGTTCAAGATTTCCATGTTTGCCATTTAGACATTTGTTCTGGGGCCACCTTTTCGTGCATATTTGGAAGCTGCACTTTTCTTATCCTTCAGAAGAATGAAGGTACCATGGTTGATTTATGGGGTGTTGTTTTGTCCCCATCAAAAATCAAGTGCTGTACCACTGCACCATTTCCAAGTTATGAAGTCACCAAACTGGATGTGATGCTCATTTGAGGCAAGAGGAGCCATAATTGATAGAATTTTTAAAAAGGTGATATTGTTGCACTTCAAATATTGGATGCTTAGATGATTGATATTGGATCTTTCCTATTTTCTAATGAATGCATTCAATGATATAAATTTCCCTCTAAGCACTGCTTTTGCTGCACACAACAAACGATGAAGAAGCATAGGACATTAGAGAAGCAGAAAGAACCACATAACAAAAGGTGTGTGAGTGAAGCTATATCCACTTCCACAACATTACAGTCTTAAGATGAAGGCGGAGAATGTAAGAAAGTTGGGAAAATAAGTTCTCTGATGGCAAGCATTGTTTCCTCAAAATAACACTTCTATGAATGTGACTTCACTTTGAAGGAATTTGCATCATGCTGACCTAAGAATGAGGGAATCTATACAAGGAAAAAGAATGAAGAAAATGAGTTTTGCCTGTTTGCCCCACATGGTAGTCCTCCCCTTTAAGTGTAATGAGTGTGAAGGGTTCTTGGAAATTAAACCTCATGAGATACCTGAGAAATAATCTTTCAGAGAAAACATTTGAGTTTTCATGAATTTGGAAAAGCTAGGGACCCATCAAGGAACATGCAAGAGTAAAACCCTGTGTATGTAAGGAATATTGGAAATCCTTCAGTTAGTCATTTATTCTGGTTGAGCATGAAATATTCATACATTAGTTAGTATTGTAATGAACATGGGAATGCTTCCATCTGAAACAGAGTCTCATGGAATATGAGAAAATTCAAACTAGAGAGAAATTATATGAGTTTCCAGAATGCAGTCCGCTCTTACAATCATTAATTATTCCTCATTTTAAAATCCATACAGGGGAACAATCATAGAAATGTCATATATGTGGGAAAGTTTTCAGCCTGAAAGAAACCCTATTTATTCATAAGAAAATTCTTACTGAAGAAAAATCATATATATGTGGGAAAGCTTTAATTCAAATGTCAAATTTCATATACAAGATATTTCCTACTGCAAAGAAACTCTATGCATGTAATGCATGTTGAAAAGCCTTTAGGTACAAATCATATCTCACAGAACATGTAAAAACTCATAGTGGACAGAAACAAAATGAATGTAAAGAATGCAGAGAAGCTTTCAGCCAAGAGAAATATTTCTTTAAACATCAGAGCATTCATTATGGACAAAACCCAATATATGCAATAAATGTGGAAAATCCTTCAACCAGGAGGATAGTCATTAACCATCTGAGAATACATACAGAAGAGAAAGCCTAGGAATGTGATGGATGTGGGAAAGCTTTCATTCAGAAATCAAGCCTCATCACACACCAACGAAGACAAACTGGAGAGAAACACTGTATATGTAAGGAATGTAGGCAAGCCATCAGTAGGAAGTCAAATCTCACTGACCATGAGAAAATTAATAGTGAAGGGATGTGGAGTAGCCTTCAGCCAGAAGCAGTATCTCATTAAACATTACAACATTCATTGGGAGAGAAACCTGTTAATGTAATGAATATGAATCTCCAAAGAATATCCACCTCCAGTCTGTGCAACTTTTTGCCAATTTTTTAAGGAAGTGGCTGTGACTGTGCAAATCAGGATGTCTTTCTCCTCTAGGAAAAGTGCAATTGCAGTTTTTTCTGAGATCCGCGCCTCCCACACCTTCTTCCACACCCATGTGTGTTAAACTTGTAAACACTGATTCATGCATCAGAACTCGAGATTTCTCTAAATTTGTGTAAAGATTGGCTTTCCATGTATTTCAAATTATCCTGTTTGTTTTCACTGGTTCTTCAATCCATTACATTCTGGTAAGCATTTTAAAAATTACCTTTTTACTAATAATGCTGCCCATTATTGTAGCATTTTCTTTCTTTTTTTATTGTAAGTAAACATCAAATATTTCACAATACATAATCATATTTGTAAAGTGATATATATAAATATATATGTACATATGTGCATTTGCTTACATAAATGGCATATATATATTTTTTAAATTTGCTTAGATTACTTAAATATTACACAGAAATTACAGGGATTCCCATGTTCTCAACCTTCATCACCTCCCACTTCATCCCACCCAAACATACTTCATCAGTGTGGCACATCACCCACAATGGATATACACATCCTGGGGTATTGTCACCAAGCATAGATCACAATTCACATCATAGACCACACTCTCTCCCACACAGTTCTGCACTGTATATGCTGATGTAAAATGGCCTACATCTGTCAACAGAACACCACTCAGGAAAAACCCCAAGTCCTGAAAAAGACCCTGTATTTCAACTGCCATTTCCGTCCCTGCCCCAAAGGCATCCCGGAGCCACCAGCTCCACCTCACTCTTATAATTTCTTCCATTCCTTGAATCATGATATGTCTACAAAAGAATACCATTAAGTCCACTCTACTCCATAGGCCTTTCCGCAATCCTGAGGGGCCTGGGATGGTGATTTCCACTCCACCTCCCAGTGAGAGAGGGCTTATATCCCATGGATACAGTGGATGGAATTATCCTGCCTGCAGTTGCAGGCCCTCTCCATTCCCTGGGATAGCCATTGCCATCTCCTCACCAGATGACTTGGATGTGTTCTTTGAGCTGTAGGGTAGGAGTGCAACTACATCGAGATTCCAGGCACAGCTGGCACATAGGTAGGCCAAAGGACCCAGTCTCTGGAAGTACACCTGACAACTCCAGCATCATATATAGGTTTGAATATAAGGGACCTCCATGTGCATGGAGAAGTTATTTGAGTCCACCTCTATCACTCTAAGAAGCACAGATTCCAAAGTAGAGTGCACTAATAAAGCATCAATCTCTGGGGCTATCCCCACTTAGGTAGGACCTGGGTGTCTCCAGAGCCCTGAGGAGCCCCTCTGTGTGGAATGATATCCACTTTAGTGTTCTATGAGATCCTACTGAGGTGTCCATAAGTGTTACCTCTGGGATGACCTTCCGACTCTGTTTGAAGTCTCTTAGCCACATGAGTCCATTTCTCTTTACCTTTTCCCCATTTATTAAAGGTCTTTTTCCAATCACATTGCCAGTTCGCACTTGCTATTTATCCCTCATTTTCAGGGAGCATCATCCCCGGGAGTCATGTCCCATGTTTGGGGGAAAGTAATGCATTCATATGCTGAGTTTGTCTTAGAGAGAGGCCATATTTGAGTAACAAAGAACCTCTCAGGTCGCAACCCTTAGGCACCCCTTAACAGTAATCTAAGTTTCAATTACAAGAGCAAAGACTCATGAGGTTAGTCATCAATAAAAAGAACCCATCAGTGGGCCATCTTCTTTTGCCAGATACTGCTCATGCAATAAGGAATTCTTGTTGCCCCCTTGAAGAATATGGTGGGGCTCTCCAGGCTGGGAATTCAGATTCCCTCATTACTGAGTGATTGTCTACCCACCATGACCATGCCCCATCCCTTGATGATTTGAACAATTTCATATATCTTTCATGTATTTCCAGATGAACGTACTCCCATAAATTTCTTATCCCAGACACACACCACCAGGGAATGGAGAGGGCCTGCATCTGTAGGAAGGATCATCCCACCCACCATATCCATGAGATATAAGCCCTCTCTCACTTGGAGGTGGAGTGGACATCACCATCCCAGTCCCCTCAGTATTGGGGGAAGTACTATGGGCTAGAGTGGACTTGATGGTATTCTGTTGTAGACATATGGTGATTCTAGCAATGGAAGAAATTATAACAATGAGGTGGAGCCAGTGGCCACTTGACACTTTTGGGGCAAGGAGGGGACAAATAGTTGAAATACAGGGGCTTCTTTGGGATTTGGAGTTTGTCCTGAGTACCATTGTGGCAATGGATGTAGGCCATTTTAAATCAGCACACACCACTCAGAACTCTGTGGGAGAGAGTGTGGTCTATCATGTGAACTGTGGTCTATGTTTGGTGGCAAGGCCCCAGGATGTGTAAGTCCATTGAGGGTGGTGGGCCACACTTGTGGGAGATGTTTGTGTGGGATGTGGTGGGAGGTGTGGATGGTGGGCAAAATGGGAATCCCAGGGTGTTCTGTGAAATATTTTCAGTAATCTAAGCACATCTTTAAATATATTTATATATATATATATATATAACATTTTTGTAAGCAAATGCACATATATGCATATATATTTATATATCATTTTGCAAATGTTGGTATGTATTGTGAAAATTTTGATTTTTACCCACAATAAAAAAATAGTTAAAAAAAAAGAACCCATCATTGGTCCATCCTCTTTTGCCAGACACTGCTCCTGCACTCAGGGGACTGTTGCTGCTCCCTTGGAGAATGTGGCAGAGCTCTCCAGGCTGGGAATTCAGATTCCCTCATTTATTGAGTGATTGTCTACACACCATGAACATGCCTCATCCCTTTGTCATTTGAACAATTTTATATGTCTTTCATGTATATTCAGATGAACTTACTCCCATAAATCCCCCATCACAAACACCCCCCACCAATGATCCTCTGCAGCCCCCATTGTAACCATTCTGTGATCTAAACCGTCCTTGGACATGAAGCCCATATAATAAACAAATACAATTAATAGGTAAAAGTAATAATAATTATAAGCTTAAATGCAAGGTATTAGAAAAAGGAAACTCAGAAGAAAAAAACACTAAACTTAAAATAAAATATAATTAGCAGATTGGGCCATTCAAAAAAATGGGAAAAAAACAAAAAAAATTATTTTAAAATAAATTGTTTTTTTTTCCTTTTTTCATGGTGTTATCAGATGTCTAGTGTAATGTATCACTTTCCCCCTCTCATTCACCAGTGTCTCCCAAATTTTCATTTAATTTTCAAAAAGTTTTAGGTCACAGCACAGTCACACACGGAATACTATTTACTCCCACATACCCAAGCTCCCTCCTCCTTCCCCACCCCATATTAAAACCTGTTTTTATGGATGTTAGAATTGTTTTAACTGTTATACAGATAGTAAAATATAGCAACTAAACATTGTCAGTGGTTTACAAGATAGTTAAAAATTTAGACAGTACAGTTTAATAATTTTTGATGATATTTACCATGTCCTATGTCCATTAATGTAAGGTAATGAAAACCATTTCCCATGACCACTAAATACCCCATTTGATCTTAACTGTTCCTTCCTCCCAATCCCCCTGGAGCATATGACACTTCCCTGTCTTGACTCATGGAATGACAAGATTCATAGTTACATATCCTGGTTATTCCAACCTGCTCTTCCTAATCTACCCACCTGTGAAACCTGCAACATGAAAGCCAGTAAGGTCACTACCCATCTGTCCTATCCTTCAATATGCAACTATACTCTATCCCTTTACCATAGATTATGTCCATATGGTGATGGCTCACAGCCTACTTTTCTCTTTCTCTCACTTGTTAACCTATCTTTCAGGCAATGGTTCTCAGAGACTTCTCACTTTCCTCAGTTCAAATCAGTGAGGTCATATAATGTTCGTCCTTCAACTCCTGGCTTGCTTCACTCAACATATGGTCTTCAAGATTCATCCACGTTATTCCGTGTGTTAGCACTTTATTCCTTATCACAGCTGAGTAATATTCCATTGTATGTATGTACCACATTTTGCTTATCCATTCATCTGTTGATGGGCACCGAGGTTGATTCCAACTTTTGCCAATGGTGAAAAATGCCGCTATGAACTTTGGTGTGCATATATCTGTTCGTGTCTTTGCTTTCAGTTCTTCTGGGTATATACCCAGCAGTGGAATTGCTGGATCATATTGAAGATCTATTCTTAGTTTTCTGAGGAACCACCAAACTGTCCTCTACATTGGCTGGGTCATTCCACAATCCCACAGGCAGTGGATGAGGGTTCTTATTCCTCCACATCCTCTACAACACTTAAAGTCTGCCATTTTTTAAAAAGCTGCCATCCTGATGGGTATACAATGCTATCTCATTGTAGTTTTGATTTGCATTTCCCTGAAAGCAAGCGATATCAAGCATATTTTCATATGCATAATATCCCTTTGTGTTTCTCTCTTGGATGTTGTAAATGATGCTGAGAGCCACAGCATAAAGGCTTATGCATTTAAAAAGCATGCTTGCTGGCACTGAAACATTAGTAAATGTCTCCAAGGGCACTGCAGTGGGAGGAGGCAGATTGGAATGAACAATCCACTAAGATGTTATTGTCTGAATTCCCAAGAAAGATTGTCTGGGAACACTGAAACAGGCTGTGCTCTCACGTACCAAGCTGAGGAACTAGTGAAGGATACCCTACTTTTGTTATCAGCTTTGTAGTATAAAAAGCAGCTTCAGCCTAAATAAACTTGTCTGCATTCCACATGGAGTGAGGTCAACTGATCCCACTCTTCTTTTGGATCACTCACAGCACTGTCTACCTCAGATGGCCACTTACATGGTGCATGAGTAGTTTTTTCTCTGGATCAGTGCCGTGGAAACAAGGACTGCTGGGTCAGACAGTCCTTGCATTCTGTTGGTGAGTCAAATAATCTTGATCATCAGGGTAATGGGTAATCAGTCAACTCGGTTAGAGGTCTATTCCCAAGTTTTGAAGAACCTATTAAAGAATACAGGGGTATCTCTTAGGACCTTAGAGTTACAAAAACTCATTTCTCTTGTACAGAAACATTGTTATGTATGGTCTTTGTATAGTCTTACTCCTGTTGCTCTTGAACCTTTAAAATCAGATGAAAATGAAGATATTAAAATGGATATTGTTATTGTTAATACTGTAGCAGAACAAGCTAATGATGATATTAATGAAAACATATATGAAAAGTTAATAAACAGGAAAAAAAAGATTAACTCATGTCTATTAAAAAGAAAAAGGGAGTTTATGAAACTTGTCCGGTGCTCGTTAAGCTGTCAGCTCCAAAAGTTAATTTATTGTCTTTTGAACCAACATCTATCCATATCGGATGGAGAGTCCCCTGATCCCAGTTTCTCTTCTTGTTTTATTCTTTCTTCCTCATTTGCGGGACCGTTTTCACGGACCCAGGTCCTGACTGCTACCTGACTGGCAACTTATGGTATCTGAATGTATATACAGATATATTTTTTACAACATTTGATGACCCTCCAACAGTTTCTGCTTTTCTGCCAACACCATACTCTTCAATTATGAAAAGTATAGTACAAGGAAGTAGAGAAAGAAATTCAGTCTCTATGCAATTTTTTTTTTTTACTTTTCCAGTAACAGTTACTCAAATTCCAGTAGATGGTAACAATCCCCAAGAGGGTGTACAATATGAGCATGCTCCTATATCTTCTAACACTATCAAAGAGTAAAAACAAGCATACATTCAATATGATATAAATTCTCCTTATACTCAAGAATTGGTGCAAGGAATAGCACAAGCAAACAGAATAATACACTGGGACTGGGATTTGTGAGCTCAAGCTGTTCTTAATTCAGCAGAATTTTTACAATTTAAAACTTGGTGGGCTGATGAAGTTAATATTGTAGCACGATGAAATCAACAGCAAAATCCACCAGTGACTATTACTGCTGAACAAATATTAGGAACAGGTCAATGGGCTGGGATTCCTCGCCAAGCTCAATATGATGATATTGCCATTGTCCAAGAGCGATTGTGCTGCCTATTTTCCTGGTGATGAATCTCCACCCCTGGACAGGCTTTACAATCATTTTCAAAAATTGTTCAAGGAAATACTGAAACCTATGCTGAATTTGTAGCAAGCCTGGCAGATGTAGTCAACAAGACAGTAACTCAATCTGATCTTAAAGAAAAGCTTATTCTAATGTTGGCTTTTGATAATGCTAACAGTGAGTGTAAAAAGGATTTATGTCCAATAAAGGCAAATGGAAGAATTTTACAGGATTATATAAAAATATGCCAAACAGTGGGCCTAATATATATAACATGAACCTTCTTGCAGCTGCTATAAAGGGATGTAGTCCTATGGTAACTAATTTAAATTGCTTTAAATGTGGTAAACCAGGAGATATGAAAAAAGATTGCCAAGCCAAAACTAGTGTAAGTGCTCTATTTAGTTGAAATAATAATTCAGTACCAAGTTGTGTGTGCCTGAAATGCCAAAATGGGTTACACTGTGCTAAGGAATGCCATTCTAAATATCATAAAATGGTAGTCTCATTAATAAGTCGGGAAACTTCCAAGGGGTCCCTGCTCAAGGCCTTCAGACAAACAATATGAGCACATTTTCCAGCCTTGCTCAAAGTTACCTAGTCAGCAATAGAGAAGTTCGCTCCAGCCTGTAACAGAACTGAAGCCAGTTACCAAAAGCAGTACAGCTTTTGATCCTTCCTCACCTGAAACTAAGTTTTTAGTCATTCACTGAATATACCCAAAATTAAGAACAGGAATTAAAAGGCTTACCGCAGTAATCTGAACTTTTTTTTTATTTTTAATTTTTATTTTTTTTAATTTTTTTTTATTATGGGTGAAAATCAAAATTCTCACAATACATACAAACATTTGCAAAATGATATATAAATATATATGCATATATGTGTATTTGCTTACAAAAATGTTATTTATATATATATATATACATATATTTTAAGAGGTGCTTAGATTACCTAAAATATTACATGGAACCCACTGGGATTCCCATGTTGCCCACCTCCCACATCTCCCACCACATCCCACACAAACATCTCCCACAGTGTGGCCCACCAACCTCAATGAACTTAAACATCCTGGAGACTTGCCACCAACCATAGACCACAGTTCACACTGTAGACCACACTCTCTCCCACTCAGTTCTTAGTGGTGTGTGCTGATTTAAAATGGCCTACATCCATTGCCACAACAGTACTCAGGACAACCTCCAACTCCCAAAAAAGCCCCTGTATTTCAACTGCTCATCCCCTCCCTACCCAAAAACTGTCAAGTGGCCACTGGCTCCACCTCATTGTTATAATTTCTTGCATTGCAAGAATCACCATATGTGAGCAAGAGAATACCATCAAGTCCACTCTAGTCCATGGTTCTTCCCCCAATCCAGAGGCGACTGGGATGGTGATGTCCACTCCAACTCCAAGTGAGAGAGGGCTTATATCCCATGGATATGGTGGGGGATGATCCTGCCTGCAAATGCAGGCCCTCTCCATTCCCTGGGATGGCCATTTCCCATCGTTGTCTCCTCACCAGGTGACTTGGATGAGTCCATTGAGCTGTAGGGTAGGAGTTGCAGCTCCACCTAGATTTCATGCACACCTGGCACATAGGTAGGTGGGAGGCTCCAGTCTCTGGAAGTATACCTAAGAAACTCCAGCATCACATGTAGGTTTGAATAGAAGGGACTGGTGAACCATGTGCAGGGAGGACTTATTTGAGTCTAATTCTGTCACTCTCAGGA
>JAKSZT010033813.1:0-11102 GCA_026826555.1 Tolypeutes matacus
AGGATTTTAGCATCTAGGTTCATTAGAGAAATTGGTCTGTAATTTTCCTTTCTTGTGGTATCTTTATTTGGTTTTGGTATTAGGGTAATTTTGGCATCATAGAATGAGTTAGGTAGTATTCCTTCTACTTCTATATTTTGGAAGAGCTTAAGTAGAATTGGTGTTAGCTCTTTACGGAATGTGTGGTAGAATTCAGCTGTGAAGCCATCTGGTCCTGGACTCTTCTTAGTTGGGAGGTTTTTAATGACTGAGTCTATCTCTTTACTTGTAATTGGGCTGTTGAGTTCATCTATTTCTTCTTTCATCAATGTCGGCTGTTTGTGGGTTTCTAGAAACTTGTCCATTTCCTCTAAATTGTCATTCTTGTTGGCATATAATTTTTCAAAGTATCCTCTTATGATACTCTTTATTTCTGTGGGGTCAGTAGTGATATCACCTTGCTCATTCCTTATTTTATGTATTTGCATCTGTTCTCTCTTTTTCTTTGTTAGTCTGGCTAAGGGTTTGTCAATTTTGTTGATATTGTCGAAGAACCAGCTTTTGGTTTTGTTTATTGTTTCCAGTGGTTTCTTGTTCTCTATTTCATTTAGTTCTGCTCTAATCTTTGTTATTTCCTGTTTTCTACTTCCTTTAGGTTTAGTTTGTTGTTGTTTTTCCAATTCCTCCAAGTGTGCAGTTAGGTCTTCAATTTTAGCTCTTTCTTCTTTTTTAATATATGAATTTATGGCTATGAACTTCCCTCTCAGGACTGCTTTCGCTGCATCCCATAGGTTTTGATATGTTGTGTTGTTGTTTTCATTAGTTTCAAGGTAGTTACTGATTTCTTTTGAGATTTCCTCTTTGACCCAATGTTTGCCTAAGAGTGTGTTGTTTAACTTCCATATCCTTGTGCCTAACCTGTTTCTCTGGCCATTATTGATTTCCAACTTCATTCCGTTGTGGTCAGAGAAATTACTTTGTATAATCTCAATCTTTCTGAATTCATTGAGTGTTGTTTTGGGGCCTAGCATGTGGTCCATTTTGGAGTATGTTCCATGTGCACTGGAGAAGAATGTAAATCCCGCTGTATTTGGGTGTTGTGTTCTGTATATGTCTATTAAGTCCAAATCTTCTAATGTATTGTTGAATGCCTTCGTTTCTTTATTGATTCTCTGCCTAGATGTTCTGTCTAATGATGATAGTGGTGTGTTGAAGTCCCCTGCTATAATTGTAGAGGAATTTATTTTTCCTCTTAGTTTTTCCAGAGTTTGCCGCACGTATTTTGAGGCACCTCGATTAGGTGCGTAAATGTTGATGATTGTTCTCTCTTCTTGAGAGATTACTCCTTTTACTAATATGTAGTGTCCATCTTTGTCTCTTACAATAGTTTTGCATTTAAAGTCTATTTTGTCTGATATTAGAATAGCTACTCCTGCCCTTTTTTGGCTATTGTTAGCTTGTAAAATGGTTTTCCAGCCATTCACTTTCAGCCTCCTTGAATCCCTGGGCCGATGGTGGGTTTCTTGTAGAAAGCATATAGATGGATCATATTTTCTTATCCATTCTGCAAATCTGTGTCTTTTGATTGGTGAATTTAATCCATTCACATTCAGTGTTATTACTCGTAACGAATTTCTTACTTCAGTCATTTTTTCTTTGGGTTAATGTATGTCATATGTTGTTTTGTTTCTCTTTTTTTAGTTTTCAGTTGTTTTTAAACTCTCCTCCAACTCTCTCTCCTTTATTTTTTCCTTTCAACTTGTAGAGATTCCTTTAATATATCTTGAAGTGTTGGTTTCTTCTTGACATACTCTCTTAATTGCTGTTTATCTGTGAATATTTTGAACTCTCCATCATTTTTGAATGCCAATTTTGCTGGATAGAGAATTCGTGGCTGGAAGTTTTTTTCTTTTAGTGTTTTGACTATGTCATACCACTGTCTTCTTGCCTCCATGGTTTCAGCTGAGAAATCAGCACTTAATCTTATTGTGCTTCCCTTGTATGTGATGGTTCTCTTTTCTCTTGCTGCCTTGAGTATTTTCTCTTTGTCTTGAGCATTGGACAGTTTGACAAGTATATGTCTTGGAGTTGGCCTGTTGGGATTTATAGTATTTGGGGTGCGCTGTGCTTCCTGGATCTGCACATCCATCTCTCTCAATAGAGTTGGGAAGTTTTCAGCCATAACTTCCTTCAACACTCCTTCTGTTCCCTCACCCTTCTCTTCTCCTTCTGGGATGCCCATAATGCGTATGTTTGTGTGTCTTGCATTATCGGTTAATTCCCTGAGACCATACTGGATTTTTTCTATCTTTTTGTCTATCTGTTCTACAATCGCTTTGATTTCAACTGTATTGTCTTCCATATCACTAATTCTTTCCTCTGCCTGTTCAATTCTGCTGCCATGTGAGTCCAGCGTCTTTTTCATTTCTTGACTTGTGTCTTTGTTCGCCATCATATATATCCATTACCTTTTTAGGTGTGTTAGCTATTTCTTCAGTATGTTCTCCCAGTGTCTTCTTTATATCCTTAATCTCTTCCTTCATTTCTTTAAGTTGGTCCATGATATTTGTTTGGATAGCTTTGATTTGTTGTTGGATGTACTGCATTGCTTCCTGGTTTTTATTTTGTGCACTGGACTGGTCCATGTTTTCCAGTTTTTCAGAGTCATTTGTATTTTTCTGTTGCCCTCTGGTCATCATATTGTCTTGATGGGTTTGTTCAGTTGATTAGCTTTTCTCTATGCTCTAGAATTTTATTTAGCTGTTGGTTCTGTGTGTGAGTTAAGTTTTCTCTTTGGCAGTTTTTCTTCTTATTTTATTTCCTTACTTCTTTCTATGTTCCCTTGAAGGCAAAAGGTTAGGGCCAGAGGAATCAAAAGATGTAAGGAAGGCAGAAGGATAATAAAAATATTGATAAAAGTTAGAAGAGGGGCAAAATGAGACTTAATGAGATGAATATTTAACTTGTGTAGGCAGTGTAGAGTACTAGGAAAAAATATGGAGTTCCTATAATGGACTGGGAAAACAAATGGAGGAATATATATATATAGTGATTTAGAAGGCTAGAATTATGAGGAGGTAGAGAAATAGTAGAGAAAGGTCTGAAAGGAAAAAGTTAATACTAATAAAAAAAAAAAAAGAAAAAAGAAGAAGAAAACAAAATAGATGGGATAGAAATTGACACCCTTAAGTTGTAGGCCTATGAAAAAATGTTGTCTCTAAGAGCCACAACAGAAAACAGAAGGCAGAAACATTCAGGGAGGATAAGCGATAGTTTGTAATACAGAATCAATTTATACAGCGAGTGGGAAATTACTGAATAAGAAGCCCAGCAAATAAGCGACCAGCTGGCAGCATCTATTTATAAAAAAAAATAGAAGGAAAAAGGAAGGGTGGAGGAAAATGGGAATAATAGCAATAGACCAGAAAGTAACAGAGAGAAACCAAAGATCCACACAGGCAAGCAGTCAAACAGAGCTAAGAGGGGTCAATGATTCCCCTAGGGTCCACATGGATCCTTCCTGCCTACTTGTTTTTATCAATGAATTTCCCCACAGGGTTCTATATGGAGGTCCTGAAGCAGCTTTTAGCTATTAAACTAAATTAAAAAGAATTTATTTTTCATTTGTTGAGGTGACCTCACTTTTTTTTTTTTTTTTTTTAGCCAAATGCAGGACCCAAAATAATTCCTCTTCTAGACCAACCCCCTTACGGAAGGGACCCTAGCTGGGCCCGTGGAAATTAATCAAGCACGTCCCACTTTCCGGACTCCCCAGGTTAGCTGAAACTCTGATGTTAGTCAGTGAGGAGTGCTAAAGACGGCGGATTCCGCCCCTTCTGGCGCCGAGCTCCAGCGTCACCGGGCTGCTCAGTAAATCAGTTTGAGTGCAGATTCGCGTCTGCTCTCAGCCTGGTGCTGCTTCAGTTAGGCTTATCTGCTCCCCAAAGCTATGGGGCGGTGCAGGCAGCCAGATCGATGTCTAAAAATATAAAATACCCTTCCCTGTCTTCCAACCGAACCCTCCTTTCTTTGGGAAGTGTCCCTTCCTCCTGGCTCTGCAGCGGCCCGGGTCTTATCCCTGGGTGGCTAGGGAAATCAGCTGCGTTCCCCGACCAAAATCCCCCCTCCGGTTCACCGGGTGCTGACTAGCTTGTTTGCTCTGTTCACACAAGGTCCAAGGGGCGCCAGGCAGCCAGCTCCCCAGAAAATAAAACTTTTTCGCCCCCGCCCGCGGCTCCAAATGGCCGTTTTATTTTTTGTTTCCGTAACCGCGGTGCTCAGCCGCCTGTGCTAACCTCCACCGGCAGCCTCAAAACTCACGAATCTCCACCGTTTGGTCCACGCCGCCGATCCGCGCAGATAGATGTCCCAAGCTTCTCACTCCACACGTGCACAGCACAGACCCCTGGGCAGGACCCCGTCCCCAATCCGCCTTGCTCTGGGAGCTTGCAGTGTGCGCCCTCCTACACCAACGGCATCTTGCCGCCTCTTCCACCTTAAGAGTTTGATTGCTAAAAGCACTCACAGGACTCAAGCAGTTTAAACTTAGGGAAGAGATTTATAATAGGCAAAGGAGGCAATATTCATTACAAGGTTCCCACAACATCAGGCATGGACATTTTTGTCCTTCCACCACAAGTCACAGAGGACACACTCTCCTCTGTATAATTTTATTCTTTCTGAATTCAAAGAGAATTTTTCTGTGTCCTAGCATGTGGTCTATATTGGCGAATGGTCCATGTACAATCGAGAAGAACGTATATCCCGCTGTCTTTGGTTGTAGTGTTCTGTATATGTCTATTAGGTCCAGATCCTCTAATGTATTATTCAGAGTTTTTGTTTCTTTATTCATTTTATGTCTAGATGCTCTGTCTAATGGTGATAATGGTGTATTAAAGTCCCCCACTGTAATTGTAGAGGCATCTATTTCTCCACTTATTTTCTCCAATGTTTGCTTCATGTATTTTGCGGTGCCCTATTTATGATTGTTCTTTCTTATTGAAATATTACTACTTTTACTAAAATATACTGTCCGTCTTTGTCTCTTATAAAAGTTTTGAATTTATAATCTATTTTCTTAATATTAGTATAGGTACCTCTACCTTTTTTTGGTTATTATCTGCTTGTAAAATAGTTTTCCAGCCATTCACTTTCAGCCACCTTGAATCCATAGGTCTAAGACAGGTTTCTTGTAGACAGCATATAGATAGGTCATATTTCCTTATCCAGTCTGCCAATCTGTGTCTCTTGACTACTGAGTTTAATCCATTTACATTCTCAGTGTTATTACTCACAAGGAATTACTTACATTTGCCATATTTTCTTTGGGTTTATGTATGTCATATGTTCTTTTTCATTTCTTTTTGTCTCTCTAGTTGTTCTTACACTCTCCCCCAACTCTCTCTCTCCTGTTTTTTCCTTTCAAGCTGCAGAACACCCTTTAGTATTTCTTGAAGGGCAGGTTTCTTACTTCCATACTATCTTAATTTCTGTTTATCTGTGAATATTTTGTACTCTCCATCATTTTTGAATGCTAGTATTGCTGGACAGAGAATTCTTGGCTTGAAGTTTTTTTCCTTTAGTTCCTTGACTATATCATACAACTATCTTCTTGCCCCCATGGTTTCAGATGAGAAATCAGCACTTAATCTTACTGAGCTTCCGTTGTATGTGATGGTTCTCTTTTCTCTTGCTGCTTTCAATATTTTCTCTTTGTCTTGAGCATTGGACATTTTCAAAAGTATATGTCTCGGGAAGCGGCTGTGGCTCAATCAGTGGGGCTCCCGTTTACCATATGGGAGGCCCCGGGTTTGGTTCCCAGGGCCTCCTGGTGAAGGCAAGCCCGCCCACGCAGCGTGGTTAGCTGATTCAGTGAGCACAAGCAGCAAGGGGGGGATAAATGAATAAATAAATAAAATCTTTAAAAAAAAAAAAAAAAAGTATATGTCTTGGAGTAGGCCTGTTGGGATTTATACTGTTTGGGGTGTGCTGTGCTTCCTGGACATGTACGGTCATCTCTTTCAGTAAGGTTTGTAAGTTTTCAGTCATTATTTCCTCCAACACTCCTTCTGTCCCTTTCCCTTCTCTTCTCCCTCTGGTATGCCTATAATGTGTATGTTTGTGCATTTTGTGTTGTCATTCAAATCCCTAAATTCCTGTTGGATTTTTTTCTATCTTTTAATCTATCTGTTCTACCATCTGTTTTATTTCAGATATAATGTCTTCCACATCGCTAAGTCTTTCTTCTTCCTGTTCAAATCTGTTGTTATGTGCTTCCAGTGTCTTTTTGATTTCTTAGATTGTGCCATTCATCAACATAATATCCGTTATCCTTTTATGTATGTTTACAATTTTTTCCGTATGTTCTCCCAGTATCTTCTTAATAGCCTTAATCTCTTGCTTCACTTCATTAAGTTGGTCCATGTTATTTGTTTGGACAGCTTTGATTAGTTGTTAAATTTTATGCATCTCTTCCTTGTTTTTAGTTTGTTCTTTGGACTGGGCCATGTCTTCTTGCGTCTTAGTATGATTTGTAATATTTTGATGCACTCTGTTCATCTTTTTATCTTGATGGGATTATTCAGTTGATTCTATTCCATCTCTACACTAAAGTTTTATTTAGCTGCTGGTTTTGTGTGTGTGTTAAGTTTCCTCTAACACACTTTGTTTTTTTTTTTCCTATTTCCTTGCTGTTTTCTATGTTCCCTTGAAGGAAAACTATTATAGGAGCAGCAAAAGTGGAAGAGCTAAGAAAATAAAGAAGATAATAGCAATAACAATAGTAGAATTAGAAGAAGGACTGTATAAGACTTAGTAAAATGAATATTTATTTCATGTAAGTCCTGTATAGTAATAGGAATTAAACAGTGGAGTACCTACAATGAAATGGGAAACCAAATAGAGAAAAATATATAGAATGATTTAAAATGCCAGAATGATGAGGAGAGAAAGAAAGAGAAAAGAAAGGACAAAAAGGAAAAAGTTTATTAAAACATAAAACAGAATAGACAAGATAGAACTAGAACCCAGAAAAATTGAGGACTAAATAAACAAAGGTGGAATGTAAGAACCACAACAGAAAGTAGACTATAGAAAGATGAAGGAAGGAAAAGAGATAGCATTGGTAGACAAAATCAGTATACACAGAAAATGGGAAATCAAGGAAGAAGAAGCACAGCAAAGAAGGAACAAGCCAGCAGCACTTAATTTTTTTAAAAAAAGGGGGAGTGGAGGAAAGAGGAATAAAAAACAAGAATCAAAATACCAGACAAAGACACAGCAAGCAGTCACACAAAAACTATGGAAGAACAGCATTCCTTCTCAGGCCATTATGGAACCTCTCAGGCTGCCAGTGTTCATCAATCAATTATCCTGCAGCCTTCTCTCTGCAGGTTTTGAAGCAGGTTTTAGCGAGTAAACTGAGTTATTTTTTTTAAATAACTTTTTTTTAGGAAAAATAAGGGACCCAACAGAAACTAATACAAAAAAAATCTGTTTTCCCTGTCCTAAAGTGTCAGTTGGATGTTTGATATCCCAGTGGATCACTACTCTAAGAGGAGCTGGGAATCAAACTAGGGTCCTCGTATATTCAAGGCAGAAACTCCTCCACTGAGCTAAACTTTCTTGTTGGGTCAGTTAGCTTTTCAGAAGATTCACTTTCCCTCAGGCAGGTTTGACTCTCCTAGGGCAGCATGATTCAATAGGCTGTGTGAGCACATTCCCCCACTCCTCTCGTGGTCAGGTTGAGTTCCATTTTGAATATCAAATGGGACACTGCTGACTGAATTCACCACACAGAGATGATTATCAAACTGCTTCTAGACCACCCCCTCTTCCCAGGGGACACTAAATAGGCTCTTGGAAACTTATTAAGAACTTCCTCCAGCCTGGCTCCCTTAGGGGAGTTGAAATTTTGATAGTTTTCAGCACAGAACTAGTAAATTGCCTGAATCCACCCTCTCACAGGACAAGTTTCTCTATTCCAGGGCAGGTAGGTAAATCAGGCTTCCTCAGCAGATATGCCTCCCCCCTCTGCCTTGTGCCACCTTCAGCCAGCTGGCATGCTCCCCAAAGCTCAAGGTGTTTCCAGGCAACCAAACCCACATAAAGGAAACCCCTCTTTGTCCTTTGCCAGAACCCTCCCACTCTCAGAGAATGCTCCCTCTCACTGGGTGGCTGGTCAGAGTCTGGGCTTACCCTGGCCCTTTGCCCTGAGGGTGGTGCTTAGCCATCTGCAGTTTCCAGCTGTGGGGTTAATAACTCAAAGTATTATTTTGAGCAATCTATCTCCCTGTCCAGCTCCCTCCAGATTGGTACCCCAAATTGTCCTGCTCCGTGGGCTCCCAGAACAGCTCACTAGGGCAGGATCTTGTCCCCAATCCACTGTCTTTTGTGAGAGAGATGGCTTAAACCAAGGCCATCTTGCCTCCACCTTTTTCAGGGCTTTTGACGTATAGGATCATGTCATCTGCAAATAGTGAAATTCTTACTTTTTCCTTTCCAATTTGGATGACTTATATATCTTTTTCTTTCCTAAGTGCTCAACCAAGTACTTCCAACACAATTTTAAATAAGAGCGGTGACAGTGGGCATCTTGGCCTTGTTCGAGATCTTAGAGAAAAAGATTTTAGGATGTAACCATTGAATATGATGTTTGCTGTGGTTTTTTCATATATACTCGTTATCATGTTGATTAAGTTTTCTTCTATTCCTATGTTTTGATATGTTTTTATCTGGAAATGGGTCTGTGTTTTGTCGAATGCTTTTTCTGCATCTGTAGAGATGATCATGATATATATATATATATAATCTCTTTATGTATTGTATTACATTGATTTTCTTATATTGAACCATCCTTGCATACCAGGGATGAATCCCACTTGGTCATGGCGTATAATTCATTTGATGAGTTGTTGGATATGATTAGCGAGTATATTTTTTTGTGTGAGTATATTTTTGAGGATTTTAGCATCTAGTTTCATTAGAGAGATTGGTTTATAGATTTCCTTTCTTGTGGACTTTTTATTTGGCTTTAGTATTAGGGTGATATTGGCATCATAGAATGAGTTAGGCAATGTTCCTTCCATTTCTATTTTTTGGAAGAGTTTAAGCAGGACTGTTGTTAGTTCTTTCTGGAATGTTTGGTAAAATTTACCTTTAAGCTACCTGGTCCTGGGCTCTTCTTACTTGGGAGGTTTTTTATGACTAATTCTATGTCATTACTTGTGATTGGTCTGTTAAGTTCATCAATTTCTTCTTTCCTCAATATAGGCTGCTTGTGTACTTCTTGGAATTTGTCCATTTCCTCTAAATTATCCATCTTTTTGGTATACAGTCCTTCAAAGAATCCTTTTATGATAGTCTTTATTTCTGTGGGTTCAGTGATGATATCTCCTCCCTCATTTCTTATTTAATGTATTTGTGCCTTTCTCTTTTTTTCATTGTTATTATATCTAAAGGTTTGGCAATTTTATTAATCTTCTCAAGAATCAGGTTTTGCTATTATTTTTTCTATTGTTTTTTTTTCATTTTCAATTTCATTTAGCTCTACTCTAATTTTCATTATTTCCTTCTTTCTACTTCCTTTAAGGTTAGTTTTTCTTTTTCTAATTCATTTATTTTATTTATTTATTTATTTATTTATTTATTTATTTATTTATTATTATGGGTAAAAATCAAAATTCTCACAATACATACAAACATTTGCAAAATGATATATAAATATATATGCATATATGTGTATTTGCTTACAAAAATGTTATTTATATATATATATATATACATATATTTTAAGAGGTGCTTAGATTACCTAAAATATTACACAGAACCCACTGGGATTCCCATGTTGCCTACCTCCCACACCTCCCACCACATCCCACACAAACATCTCCCACAGTGTGGCCCACCAACTTCAATGAACTTACACATCCTGGAGCCTTGCCACCAACCATAGACCACAGTTCACACTGTAGACCACACTCTCTCCCACACAGTTCTGAGTGGTGTGTGCTGATTTAAAATGGCCTACATCCGTTGCCACAACAGTACTCAGGACAACCTCCAACTCCCAAAGAAGCCACTGTATTCCAACTGATCATCCCCTCGCTACACAAAAACTGTCAAGTGGCCACTGGCTCCACCTCATTGTTATAATTTCTTGCATTGCAAGAATCACCATATGTGAGCAAGAGAATACCATCAAGTCCACTCTAGTCCATAGTTCTTCCCCCAATCCAGAGGTGACTGGGATGGTGATGTCCACTCCAACTCCAAGTGAGAGAGGGCTTATACCCCATGGATATGGTGGGTGGGATGATCCTGCCTGCAGATGCAGGCCCTCTCCATTCCCTGGGATGGCCATTTCCCATTGCTGTCTCCTCACCAGGTGACTTGGATGAGTCCATTGAGCTGTAGGGTAGGAGTTTCACCTCCACCTAGATTTCATGCACACCTGGCACATAGGTAGGCGGGAGGCTCCAGTCTCTGGAAGTATACCTAAGAAACTCCAGCATCACATGTAGGTTTGAATAGAAGGGATTGGTGAAACATGTGCAGGGAGGACTTATTTGAGTCTAATTCTGTCACTCTCAGGAGCACAGATTCCAAAATAGAACACACTGATAAGGCATCAGTCTCTGGGGCTATCCCCCCTTATATAGGACCAGGGTGTCTCCGGAGCTCTCAGGAACCCACTGAGTGGGGTGATAGGCACTTAGATGTTCTATGAGCTCCTACTGAGGTGTGCGTAAGAATTACCTCTGGGATGACCTCCCGACACTCTTTGAAGTCTCTTAGCCCCTTGAACTCATTTGTCTTTACCATTTCCCCCTTTTATTCAAGGTCTTTTTCCAGTTGTGTTGCCAGTTGGCACTTGGGAAAAGTTTTCAATTAGCAATAATCGTGCCTCGGATAAACCTCATTGGCTACGATACTGCCACTGCACAAAGCTGCCAGTTGGCACTTGATATTAATCCCTCGTTGCCAGGGAGGCTCATCCCCGGGAGTCATGTCCCACGTTGGGGGGAAGGTAATGCAATCATATGCTGAGTTTGGCTTAGAGAGAGGCCACGTTTGAGCAACAAGGAGGCTCTCAGGTGGCAACCCTTAGGCACCCCACAACTGCA
>JAKSZT010033814.1:0-29420 GCA_026826555.1 Tolypeutes matacus
CACTGTAGCTTTGTAGTATGTTTTAAAGTCAGGTAGTGTGATACCTCCAACTTCATTTTTCTTTTTCAATATATCTTTGGCAATTCGGGGCCTCTTGCCTCTCCAAATATATTTTGTGGTTAGTTTTTCCAGTTCCTTAAAAAATACAGTGTTGACTTTTATTGGGATTGCATTAAATCTGTAGATTAGTTTGGGTAGGATAGACATTTTGATGATATTTAGTCTTCCTAACCATGAACAGGGAATATTTTCCCATTTATTTAAGTCTTCTTTGATTTCCTTTAACAGTTTTGTGTAGTTTTCTGTATATAAGTCCTTTACATCTTTAGTTAAATTTATTCCTAGGTATTTGATTCTTTTATTTACTATTGTAAATGGTATTTTTTTCCTGATTTCCTCCTCAGTTTGCTTGTTATTGGTGTACAGAAATGCTATTGATTTTTGAGCATTGATCTTATAGCCTGCAACATTACTGAACTCCTTTATAAGTTCTAGAAACCTTGTTGTAGATTTCTCCAGGCTTTCTATGTATAGGATCATGTCATCTGCAAATAATGAATTTTTTACTTCTTTTCCAATCTGGATGCCTTTTATGTCCTTTTCTTGTCTCAGTGCTCATGCAAGTACTTCAAAGACAATGTTAAATAGGAGTGGTGATGGTGGGCATCCTTGTCTTGTTCCTGATCTCAGAGGGAAGGCTTTTAGGATTTCACCATTGAAAATGATGTTACCTTAGGGTTTTTCATAGATACCCTTTATCATTTTCAGAAAATTTCCATCTATTCCTATCTTTTTTAGTGTTTTTATGAGGAAAGTGTGCTGTATTTTGTCTAATGCTTTTTCTACATCTATAGATATGATCAGGTGGTTTTTTTCTTCAATCTGTTTATGTGGTGTATTACATTGATTGATTTTCTTATATTGAACCATCCTTGCATACCCGGGATGAAACCCACTTGGTCATGATGTATAATCATTTTGATATTTGTTGAATGCGATTAGCAAGTATTTTGTTAAGGATTTTAGCATCTAGGTTCATTAGAGGAATTGGTCTGTAATTTTCCATTCTTGTGGTATCTTTATTTGGTTTTGGTATTAGGGTAATGTTGGCATCATAGAATGAGTTAGGTAATATTCCTTCTACTTATATTTTTTGGAAGAGCTTAAGTAGAATTGGTGTTAGCTCTTTCCGGAATGTTTGGTAGAATTCAGCTGTGAAGCCATTTGGTCCTGGACTCTTCTTAGTTGGGAGGTTTTTAATGACTGACTCTATCTCTTTACTTGTAATTGGACTGTTGAGTTCATCTATTTTTCTTCCATCAATGTCAGCTGTTTGTGGGCTTCTAGAAACTTGTCCATTCCCTCTAAATTGTCATTCTTGTTGGCATATAATTTTTCAAAGTATCCTCTTATGATACTCTTTATTTCTGTGGGGTCAGTAGTGATATCACCTTGCTCATTCCTTATTTTATGTATTTGCATCTGTTCTCTCTTTTTCTTTGTTAGTCTGGCTAAGGGTTTGTCAATTTTGTTGATATTCTCGAAGAACCAACTTTTTTTTTTTTTATTGTTTCCAGTGCTTTCTTATTCTCTATTTCATTTAGTTCTGTTCTAATCTTTGTTATTTCCTTCTTTCTACTTCCTTTAGGTTTAGTTTGTTGCTGTTTTTCCAATTCCTCCAAGTGTGCAGTTAGGTCTTCAATTTTAGCTCTTTCTTCTTTTTTAATATATGAATTTATGGCTATGAATTTCTTTCTCAGGACTGCTTTCGCTGCATCCCATAGGTTTTGATATGTTGTGTTGTCGTTTTCATTTTTTTCAAGGTAGTTACTGATTTCTTTTGAAATTTCCTCTTTGACCCACTGTTTGTCTAAGAGTGTGTTGTTTAACTTTCATATTCTTGTGCCTAACCTGTTTCTCTGGCCCTTGTTGATTTCCAACTTCATTCCGTTATGGTGAGAGAAATTACTTTGTATAATCTCAATCTTTCTGAATTCATTGAGTGTTGTTCTATGGCCTAGCATGTGGTCTATTTTGGAGTATGTTCCATGTGCACTTGAGAAGAATGTAATCCCGCTGTATTTGGGTGTAGTGTTCTGTATATGTCTATTAAGTCCAGGTCTTCTAATGTAATGTTGAATGCCTTAGTTTCTTTATTGATTCTCTGTCCAGATGTTCTGTCTAATGATGATAGTGGTGTGTTAAAGTCCCCTACTATAATTGTAGAGGCATTTATTTCTCCTCTTAGTTTTTCCAGAGTTTGCCGCACATATTTTGAGGCACCTCGATTAGGTGCGTAAATGTTGATGATTATTCTCTCTTCTTGAGAGATTACTCCTTTTACCAATATATAGTGTCCATCTTTGTCTCTTACAATAGTTTTGCATTTTAAGTCTATTTTGTCTGATATTAGAATAGCTAATCCTGCCCTTTTTTGGCTATTGTTAGCTTGTAAAATGGTTTTCCAGCCATTCACTTTCAGCCTCCTTGAATCCCTGGGTCGAAGGTGGGTTTCTTGTAGACAGCGTATAGATGGATCATGTTTTCTTATCCATTCTGCCAATCTGTGTCTTTTGATTGGTGAATTTATTCCATTAACATTCAGTGTTATTAGTCGTAACGAATTTCTTACTTCAGCCAATTTTTCTTTGGGTTAATGTATGTCATACGTTGTTTTGTTTCTCTTTTTGTCTTTTCAGTTGTTTTAAAACTCTCCTCCAACTCTCTCTCCCTTGATTTTTCATTTCAACTTGTAGAGATTCCTTTAGTATTTCTTGAAGTGCTGGTTTCTTCTTGACATACTCCCTTAATTTCTGTTTATCTGTGAATATTTTGAACTCTCCATCATTTTTGAATGCCAATTTTGCTGTATAGAGATTCGTGGCTGGAAGTTTTTTCTTTTAGTGTTTTGACTATGTCATACCTCTGTTTTCTTGCCTCCATGGTTTCAGCTGAGAAATCAGCACTTAATCTTATTGTGCTTCCCTTGAATGTGATGGTTCTGTTTTCTCTTGCTGCCTTGAGTATTTTCTCTTTGTCTTGAGCATTGGACATTTTGACAAGTATATGTCTTGCAGTTGGCCTGTTGGGATTTATACTATTTGGAGTGCACTGTGCTTCCTGGATCTGCACATCCATCTCTCTCAATAGAGTTGGGAAGCTTTCAGCCATTATTTCCTTCAACACTCCTTCTGTTCACTTTCCCTTCTCTTCTCCTTCTGGGATGCCCATAATGCATATGTTTGTGTGTTTTGTATTATTGGTTAATTCCCTGAGTCCATGCTGGATTTTTTCTATCTTTTTGTCTATCTGTTCTACAATCTCTTTGATTTCAGCTGTATTGTCTTCCATAGCACTAATTCTTTCCTCTGCCTCTTCAAATCTGCTGCCATGTGATTCCAGCATCTTCTTCATTTCTTGGCTTGTGCCATTGTTCACCATCATATCCATTACCTTTTTAGGCATGTTTGCCATTTCTTCAGTATGTTCTCCCAGTGTCTTCTATATATCCTTAATTTCTTCCTTCAGTTCTTTAAGTTGGTCCATGATATTTCTTTGGATAGCTTTGATTAGTTGTTCAAAGCTCTGCATTGCTTCCTGGTTTTTATTTTGTGCATTGGACTGGTTCTTGTTTTCCAGTTTCTCAGAGTCATTTGTATTTTTTTGTTGCCCTCTGGTCATCATATTATCTTGATGGGTTTGTTCAGTTGATTAGCTTTTCTCTATGCTCTAGAATTTTATTTAGCTGTTGGTTCTGTGTGTGAGTTAAGTTTTCTCTTTGGCAGTTTTTCTTCTTATTTTATTTCCTTGCTCCTTTCTATGTTTTCTTGAAGGCAAAAGGTTAGGGCAAGAGGAATCAAAAGATGTAAGGAAGGCAGAAGGATAATACTAATATTGATAAAATTTAGAAGAGGGGCAAAAAGAGACTTAATGAGATGAATATTTAACTTGTGTAGTCAGTGTAGAGTACTAGAAAAAAATATGGAGTTCCTACAATTGACTGGGAAAACAATTGGAGGAATATATATATATAGTGATTTAGAAGGCTAGAATTATGAAGAGGGAGAGAAATAGTAAAGAAAGGTCTGAAAGGAAGAAGTTAATACTAATAAAAAAAAGAAGAAAACAAAATAGATGGAATAGAAATTGACACCCTTAAGTTGTGGGTCTATAAAAAAAATGTTGTCTCTAAGAGCCACAACAGAAAACAGAATGCAGAAAGATGCAGGAAGGATAAGTGGGGGGGAGGAAAGAGGAAAGAATAGCAAGAGACCAGAAAGAAACAGAGAGAAACCAAAGATCCACACAGGCAAACAGTCAAACAGAGCTAAGGGCGGTCAATGATTCCCCTAGGGTCCACATGGATCCGTCTTGCCTACTTGTGTTTATCAATCAATTTCCCCACAGGGTTCTATATGCAGGACCTGAAGAAGCATTTAGCTATTAAAATAAATTAAAAAGAATTTATTTTTCATTTATTGAAGTGATCTTCTCACTTTATTTTGTAATTTTAATTTTTGATTTTTTAGTGAAATGCAGAACCCAAAATAATTCCTCCGCTAGACCAACCCCCTTACGGAAGGGACATTAGCTGGGCTCATGGAAATTAATCAAGCACATCCCACTTTCTGGAATCCCCAGTTAGCTGTAGCTCTGATGTTAGTCAGTGAGGAGTGCTAAAGATGGCCAATTCCACCCATTCTGGAGCCAAGCTCGAGCATCACCATGTTGCTAAGTAAATCAGTTTGAGTGAAGATTCGCATCTGCTCTCAGCCTGATGCTGCTTCAGGTCAGCTTATCTGCTCCCCAAAGCTATGGGGCAGTGCAGGCAGCCAGATCGATGTCTAAAAATGAAAAATACCCTTCCCTGTCCTCCAACAGAACACTCCCTCTTTTGGGAAGTGTCCCTACTTCCTGGCTCCGCAGCAGCCCGGGTCTTATCGCTGGGTGGCTAGGGAAATCAACTCCATTTCCCGAACAGAATTCCCCTCTGGTTCACCGGGTGCTGATTAGGTCGGTTGTTCTGTTCACACAAGGTCCAAGGGGCACCAGGCAGCCAGATCCCCAGAAAATAAAACTTTTTAGCCCTGCTCATGGCTCCAAATGGCCTTTTTATTTTATTTTTATTTTTATTTTTATTTTATTTTATTTTATTTTATTTTATTTTATTATTTTATTTTATTTTATTTTATTTTATTTTAATTTAATTTAATTTAATTTTATTTTATTTTATTATTTTAATTTTATTTTATTTTATTTTATTATTTTATTTTGTTATTTTATTTTTTTTTTTATTTTATTTTATTTTATTTTATTTTTCCTCTCTAACCGTGGGGCTCAGCCCTCTGTGCCAACCACCAGCGGCAGCCTTAAAACTCTCAAATCCTTACTGTTCCATCCATGCCATTGATCCGCACAGGTAGATGTCCCAAGCTTCTCACTCCACGTGTGCACAGCACAGACCCCCGGGCAGGACCCTGTCCACAATCTGCCTTACTCTGGGAGCTTCCAGGGTGTGCCCTCCTTCACTAATGCCATCTTCACCCCCCAATCTATTCTAATTGTTTATTAATTATTTTAAACAAAATCAAACATATTCTTCAAAAAAAAATGTGGAATCCACACAGACACAAATAGAAAGCTGTGGAACTCCATGTACAAACAGCACCTAACTGCCAAATTTCTTCTCTGGCTTGTGAGAACTGCCAGACTTAACTAGGACAGTCAAGACACCTGTAGGATGAATAAGTTTACAAAGGGCAATGTGCCTTTTTACAAGATATCTGGGGGAAGGGAAATGGTTTATAAAACTCAATAACAATATCCATTCAGTAGAGTGTACTGCCCCTCTATCCCTAGCTTCACATGATCACAGTCTCTAACAAGAAAGAGGAAAAAAGAGCATTAGATTACAGAGAGAGGTAACTTAAAAACCTACTGTTTGAATCACATATTCCTTTTTCCTCTTAATTTATTTTTTTAGTGTTGGATAGCATTGCTACATGAATATACCAAAAGTGATATGCAGGACAAAACTTGGAAACAGAAATTACAGTGGCACAAACCGGTGCAGAGGTCCCATAAATCCCATTTCCTTCTGTGTCTTGAATTGTCACTCATTTTCTGCACTCAGCAAGAGCACCATTCAAACACTACTTTGAAACCCATGATTCAAGTTGGTGTGCATTTACTGGATTCCTCCGTAGAGGTAAAAAATATATATTTTATGATTATATATTTAACCAATATCAAATTGTTGAAGTGCATAATCCCTGGTGTTTGGTATATTCAGAGAGGTGAGCTTTCATCTCGACAAACATTATTATATAATTTCACTATTTCTCTAAGGTCATATAAAAAAGAAAGAAACACCAGATTAAATAGAAATTATTTACCTCTCAGTTGTTTACATGGCTGTGCATTGGTGGTATTCTGGCTTTCCTTGCACTAGTATTGTTTTGTTCATTGAACATTTTTCTTGATATATATTCATGCATCATATCATTTGATGAAATGAATATTGAAAAGTGTTTATAGCTTTTGAAATGATCTTAATTGTAAAATTTTAACATAAAATTGATATTAGATTTAAGAATGGTAAATTTTAAAATGGGTTATAAGATTTGATAAGATTTAATACACTCCATGGTAAGAAAGAGATACTATGGTACAAATATGTAAAAGGAAAATAATTAGTCTATTATAATGGAAATAAAATATAACAAAATTCTCATTATTATACTCTAGCTCTACTCTCAGAGATTATAGTCTCTGACTGTAAATGAATTTTTGTTTAAGTCATGCAATTTCTATTGAGGTTATCAAAAACACAGAGTGAACAATATTTTATCTTTGGATTTGCACATATCCCATTGCCATAAATTACCAGAGATAACAAGATCACTAGGACAGCCACAGTATTTAAAAACAGAGATCCTAAAAACAAAGGATTAAAATGGCAGTGGAAGACATGAGAATATAATGAGAAGTATTGTTTTCTCAATGAAGAGCCAACATTATCAAAATTCACCACACATCGAGTATAACCTAGCTTAGTGATACGGACATGGTTTTCAAGGATCATTGTATATATGTTTTGGTCCAGGGTTCAAAATAGCTCCAGCAGTAGATGCTGCCAGGTTAGATTCACGCTCACCCTCTCAATTGCTCGGGCAGGTTAACAGCAGCCAGGAAACGGCCTCCAGGTTGTTGACAGCCACTAACATGACCTGTTTTCTTTCCCCTCTTTGAAGGCATGATAATAGTTGGGAGTTGCCAAAATAATTCCCAACACTAATTACTTTAAGCTTGAGGACAAGGGGAATGGGCTCTTCGGAATGACAGCATCTAGAGAAGGCACTGGTAAATATAGACCAGAAAGAGTAGGTAAAGATTTAAATCCTCCTGAAATCTAACTCAGCTTTAATTCCCTATGTCATTGTTTTGGCCTGCAGGTCAAAAAATAGAACTAAAATGAAAAATCCACACCTCAAATGCAAGATTATGTGGAAAAATTGAACCCAAAGAGACTTCAAAAGACACACCGTATACACGCCACTAGAGATATATGTTGAAGGCAGAGTATGGAAAATGTGATTCATACACATAGTATGGATCGTTGCTCATGGAAAAAATAGCTGATATTTAACCATGATCTGTAAGAAATTTGGCACCAAGTTTTTTTGTGATTTTGGACTAAGTTTTAATCAAAATTCTGACAAGGTTCATAAATATTTTGCAAGATCACATTTTTTGTATAGAGAAAGGTATTTACATAAATAAGAATGTGGAGGGTTGGAGGTAAAATCATGACCTGTAAGCAATGGCATCCTGATATAATTCCTATTGTGTTGATAATCTCTCACATTCACGTTTGGACTCTTTAAAAAAATTAAAAAAATTTTAAATCACTTTTTGACTACTAGCTAAAATACAAATATTAAAACAAGGGATCCCTCTCTATTATCAACTTAAAATTAATCTTTACCAGAGAGAGAAAATAATTTTCCACAGATCCATTCATTTGTATTTGGAAATGAACTAATTTTTTTTTTTTTTTAATAAACACTTTAAAACAAGAGGCTTCCATGGTATGAAATCATGCACCTAAATTTTTGGGCTCTATTTCTTTCTTTTTTTTTCAGGGGAGAGCATGAACGCGGTCCCGCACTACCCCAAATTATACAGTCGAGCTTCCTGCATTTGTGGAAATTGCAAGGATCAGCCCTTCCGGAGTACAATGGATAAGCCTCACCCTGGGAAAACCACCTTCGTGATCATGGTATCTACCCTGCCAGGTAAGTATAGATTTCTTTTTAATAGGTAATGAAATAATATTAAACAACTCTAACTTGGATAATAAAACAGTGGAGACTGCAGACGCATGTCAGTGTTTCCTCCACTTTTCATATTTCCCAATTTTAATTGATCTGAGGAGATCTCTCTACATGCCTGCAGATATCTACAGAAAATGGTTAACAAACCCCAAGTTTTGATTCAAGAAAGAACTTCTTATTTTCTCAATATCTATGACTTTTCTCGAATGCAGAGATCATGATGGCATTGTCCATCTATGAAAAACTGCTCTTTTGCATTATTCTAATTGTTTAGAACTTATTTTAAACAAAATCAATCTTATTCTTCAAAAAAAAAAATGTGTAACCCACAGAGACACAAAAAGAAAGCTGTGGAACTCCATGTACAAACAGCACTCAACCTCCAAATTTCCTCTGTAGCTTGTAAGAACTGCCAGGAGTAACTAGGACAGACAAGACACCTGTAGGATGAATAAGCTGACAAAGAGCAATGTGCATTTTTACAAAATATCTGGGGGAAGGGAAATGGTTCATAAAACTCAAGGACAATATCCATTCAGTAGAATTTACTACCCCTCTATACCTAGGCTCACATGATCACAGTCTCTAACAAGAAAGAGGAAAAAAATCATTAGATTAGAGAGAGAGGTGACTTAAAAACCTCCTGTTTGGATCACATAGTCTTCTTTCTCTTCATTTTTTTTTAGTGATGGATAGCTTTGCTAGATGAATATACCGAAAGTGATGTGCAGAGCAAAACTTCGAAACATAGGAATTACAGTGGCACAGCCCGGTATACAGGTTCCATAGATCACATCTCCTTCTGTGTCTTGAATTGTCACTCATTTTCTGCACTCAGCAATAGCGTCATTCAAACAATACTTTGAAACCCATGACTCAAGTTGGTCTGGTTTTACTGGATACCTCCTCACAGTTAAAAAATTTATTTTAGCGTTATATAAATAACCAAAATCAAATTTATTGAAAGTGCATATTCCTTTGTGTTTGGTATATTCATAAAGGTGTACTTCCATCTTGACAATCATTATTATATATTTTCACTATTGCTCTAAAGACATATTAAAGAAAGAAACACCAGACAATAGAAATTATTCACCTCTCAGTTGTTTACATGGTTGTGCATTGTTCATATTCTGGCTTTCCATGCACTTATATTCTTTTATACATTGAACTTTTTCTTGATATATATTCACACACCATATCATGTGAGGAAAGTGAATACTGAAGAGCTTTGATAGCTGTATTGAAAAATTGTAACTTAAAAATGATATTAGATTTAAAGAATGGTAAATTTTAAAATAGGTTATAAGATTTGGTAAGATTTAATACAATCCATGGTAAGAAAGAGATACTATGGTACAAATATCTATAAAGGAAAATATTTAGTCTATTATAATGGAAATAAAATATAACAAAATTCTCATTATTATAGTCAAGCTCTTCTTTCTGAGATTATAGTCTCTAATTGGAAATGAGTGTTTGTTTAAGTCTTGCAATTTCTATTGAGGTAGTCATAAATTCTGAGTAAACAATATTTCATCATTGACTTTGCACATATCCCACTGGAATAAATTACCGGAGATAACAAGATCTCCACAGTATTTATAAACAGAGATCCTAAAAACAAAGGACTAAAAGGGTAGAGGAAGACATGAGAATATAATGAGAAGTTATGGTGTTCTCAATGAAGAGCCAACATAATCAAAATTCACTGGAGATCTAGTATATACCAGCTTAGTGAAATGGACCATGTTTTCAAGGTTCAGTGGATTCATGCTTTGATCCAGGGTTCAAAAATGGTCCAGCAGTGGATGGTGTCAGGTTAGATTCACGTTCACCCTCTCACTTGCTCGGTCAGAGAAACAGCAGATGGGAAAAGGCCTCCAGGTTGCAGCACTAGCATGACCTGTTTCCTTTCCACTCTTTGAAGGCATGGTAATAGTTGGGAGTTGCCAAAACAATTCCCAAAACTAATTACTTGAAGCTTGAGGGCATGGAGAATGGGCTCTTTGGAATGACAGCATCTAGAGAAGGCACTGGTAAATATAGACAAGAAAGAGTATGTAAAGAATGAAATCCTCCTGAAATCTAACTCAGCTTTATTTCCCTATGTCATTGTTTTGGCCTGCAGGTCGAAAAATAGAAGTAAAATGAAAAATCCACACCTCAAATGCAAGATTACGTGGAAAAATTAAACCCAAAGAGACTTCAAAAGAAAAACCCTACACGCCATTAGAGATATATGTTGAAGGCAGGGTATGGGAAATGTGATTCACTTACATTGTATGGATCATGGCTCATGGTAAAATTTGCTGATATTTAACCATGATCTGTAAGAAATTTGCCACCAAATTTTTCTGATTTTGGGCTAAGGTCTAATCAAAATTCTGACAAAGTTCATAAATATTTTGCAAGATCACATGTTTGTAGAGAAAAATGTATTTACATAAATAATAATGTGGAGGGTTTGAGGAAAAAACATGACCTGAAAGCTATGCATCCCCGATATAAATCATATTGTGTCGAGAATCTCTCACATACACATTTAGACAATTTAAAAAAAAATTTAAAAAAATTTTTGTACTACTAGCTAAAATACAAATCTTTAAACAAGGGACCACTACCTTTTATCTACTTAAATTTAATCTTTACTGGAGAGAGAAAATAATTTTCCACAGATCTAGTCATCTCTGTTTGGAAATGAATCCATTTTTTTTTTAATAAACACTTTAAAATAAGAGGCTTCCATGGTATGAATTCATGCACCTAAATTTTTGGGCTAGATTTGTTTTTCACAGGTAATGAAATAATATCCAACAACTCGAACTTGGATAGTAAAACTGGGGAGAATAAAAATGCGTGTCAGTGTTTCCTCCACTTTTCATATTCCCCAATTTTAACTGGTCAGAGGATATCTGTCTACATGCCTGCAGAAATCTTCAGAAAATGGTTCTCAGCTTCCAAGTTTTGTTTCAAGAAAGAACTTTTTATTTTCTCTATGAGTTTTCTCGATGCAGAGAGTACATGATGCGGTTTTCCCTCTATGTGTAACTGCTCTTTTGCATTATTCTAATTTTTTAGAAATTGTTTTAAACAAAATCAATATTATTCTTCAAAAAAACATGTGGAATCCACAGAGACACAAAGAGAAAGCTGTGGAACTCCGTGTACAAACAGCATCCAACCTCCAAATTTCGGCGGTGGCTTGAGAGAACTGACAGCCCTAACCAGGATGGAAAAGACGCCTTTAGGATTAATAAGCTGACAAAGAGCAATGTGACTTTTTACAATATATCAGGGGGAAGGGAAATGGTTCATAAAACTCAAGGACAATATCCATTCAATAGAGTGTAACACCACTCCATCCCTAGGTTCACATGATCACAGTCTCTAACAAGAAAAGGGAAAAAAGAGCATTATATTAGAGAGAGTGGTGACTTAAAAACCTCCAGTTTGAATGACATAGTGCTCTTTCTCTTAATCAATTTTTTTGGTGATGGATGGCATTACTACATGAATATACCAAAAGCGATGTTCAGTGCAAAACTTGGAAACATAGAAATTACAGTGGAACAACCCAGTGCAGAGGTCCCATAAATCCCATTTCCTTCTGTGTCTTGAATTGTCACTCATTTTCTGCACTCAGCAAGAGGGTCATTCAAACACTACTTTGAAACCCATGACTCAAGTCTGTGTGCTTTTACTGGATTACTCCGTAGAGGTAAAAAAATATATATTTTATGATTATATATTTAACCAATATCAAATTTATTGTGGTACATAATCCCTGGTGTTTGGTATATTCAGAGAGCTGTGCTTTCATCTCGACAAACATTTTTATATAATTTCACTATTTCTCTATAGTCATATAAAAAATAAATAAACACCAAAAAAATAGAAATTATTCACCTATCAATTTTTACATGCCTGTGCATTGGTGGTTTTCTGGCTTTCCTTGCATTAGTATTGTTTTGTTCATCGAACATTTTTTTGGATATATATTCATGCAAATATCATTTGAGGAAAGTGAATATTGAAGAGCTTTTATAGCTGTTGAAAAGCTCTTAATTGTAAAATTGTAAGATAAAATTGATATTAGATTTAAGAATGTTAAATTTTAAAAGGGGTTAGAAGATTCGGTAAGATTTAATACAATCCATGTTAAGAAAGAAATGTCATGGTACAAACATGTATAAAGGAAAATAATTTGTCTACTATAATGGAAATAAAATATAACAAAATTCTCATTATTATAGTCTAGGTCTACTCTCAGAGATTATAGTCTCTGATTGGAAATGAATTTTTGTCTAAGTCATGCAATTTCTATTGAGGTACTCATAAATTCTGAGTAAACAATATTTCATCGTTGAATTTGCACATATTCCATTGGCATAATTTACAAGAGATAACAAGTTCACTAGGACAGCCACAGAATTTATAAACAGAGATCCTAAAAACAGAGGATGAAAACGGTAGAGGAAGACATGAGAATACAATGAGAAGGTATTGTTTTCTCAATGAAGAGCCAATATTATAAAAGTTCACCTGACATCAAGTATAACCCATCTTCGTGTAATGGACAGTTTTTTCAAGGATCATGGTATTGATGTTTTGGTCCGGTTCAAACATGCTCCAGCAGTGGATGCTGCCAGGTTAGGTTCATGCTCACCCTCTTAACTGCTCATACAGGGAAACAGCAGCCAGGAAATTGCTGCCAAGTTGTTGACAGCCACAAGCCAGACCTGTATCCTTTCCTTACTTTCAAGGCATGATAATAGGTAGGTGTTACCAAAACAATTCCAAAACTAATTACTTGGACTTTGGGGGTATGGAGATTTGGCTCTTTGGAAAGACAGCATCTAGAGGAGGCACTGTTAAATATAGACCCGAAAGAGTAGGTAAAGAATGAATTACTCCTGAAAACTTACACAGCTTTAATTCCCCACGTCATTGTTTGGGCCGCCTGGTAGAGAATAGAAGTAAAATGAAAAATCCACTCTTCAAATGCACGACTATGTGGAAAAGTTAATTCCAAAGAGACTTCAAAAGGCACACCCTATACATGCCATTATAGATATATGTTGAAAGAAGAGTATGGGAAATGTGATTCATTCACATTGTATGGATCATGGCTCATGGTAAAAGTTGCTGATATTTAACCTTGAGCTGTAATAAATTTGGCACCAAATTTTTGTGATTTTGGACTAAGGTCTAATCAAAATTCTGACCAAGTTCATAAATATTTTGCAAGATCACATATTTGTACAGAAAAACATATTTACCTAAATAAGAATGTGGAAGGTTGGAGGAAAAACATGACCTGAAAGCAATGGAACTCTAATATATTTCATATTGGTGCATAATCTCTCACATACACATTTGGACACATTAAAATTTTTTTAAATAAATTATTTTTGTACTACTAGCTAAAATACAAACCTTAAAACAGGGGATCATTATCTATTAACAACTTGAAACTAATCTTTACTGGAGAGAGAAAATAATTTTCCACAGATGCAGTCATCTCTATTTGGATATGAATCCATTTATTTTTTTAAATAAACATTTTAAAACAAGAGGTTTCCATGGTGTAAATTCATGCACCAAATTTTTGGGCTAGATTTCTTTTTACCAGGTAATAAAATAATATTAAACAACTCTAACTTGGATAATAAAACATGGGAGACAACAAATGCATGTCAGTGTTTCCTCCACATTTTAAATTTCCCAATTTTAATTGATCACAGGAGATCTGTATACATGCCTTCAGAAGTCTTTAGAAAATGTTTAGCATCCCCAAGTTTTGTTTCAAGAAAGAACTTTTTATTTTCTCAATATCTATGAGTTTTCTCGAGTGCACTGAGATCATGATGCTGCTGTCCCTCTATGAATTACTGGTCTTTTGAATTAATCTTATTTTTTAGAAATTATTTTAAACAAAATCAAACTCATTCTTCAAAGAAAATGTGGAATCCACAGAGACACAAAGAAAATGCTCTGGAAATCTGTGAACAAATAGCACACAACATCCAAATTTATTCTGTGGCTTGTGAGAACTGCCAGCCATAACCAGGAGAGAAAAGACAACTGTAGGATGAATAAGCTGACAAAGAGCAATGTGCCTTTTTACAAGATATCAGGGGGTAGGGAAATGGTTCATAAAACTCAAGGACAATATCCATTCAATAGAGTGTACCTCCCCTCCATCCCTAGGTTCACATGATCACAGTCTCTAACAAGAAAGAGGAAAAAAGAGCATTAGAATAGAGAGAAAAGTGACTTAAAAAGCTCCTATTTCTATCACTTATTCCTCTTTCTCTTAATTTATTTTTTTAATGAAGGATAGCATTGCTACATGAATATACCAAAGGTGATGTGCATTGCAAAACTTGGAAACATAGAAATTACAGTGGCACATCCCAGGACAGAGGCCCCATAGATCCCATATCCTTCTGTGTGTTGAAATGTCACTCATTTTCTACACTCAGCAAGAGCATCATTCAAACACTACTTTGAAACCCATCACTCAAGTTGGTGTGCATTTTCTGGATGCCCCGTAGAGGTAAAAAATATATATATATTTAGGCTTATATAAATAAACAATATCAAATTTAATAAGAGTGCATAATCCCTGGTATTTGGTATATTCAGAGAGCTGCTCTTCCATCACAACAATCATTATTATATATTTTCACTGTTGCTCTATAGTCACATTAAAGAAAGAAACACCAGAAAAAATAGAAATTATTCACCTCTCAATTGTTTACATGGCAGTGCATTGGTGATGTTCTGGTTTTCTTTGCACTAGTATTGTTTTGTTCATCGAACATTTTTTTGATATATATTCATCCACCATATCATGTGAGGAAAGTGAATATTGAAGAGCTTTTATACTTGTAGAAAAATCTTTATTGTAAAATTGTAATGTAAAATTGATATTAGATTAAAGGAAAGGTAAATTTTAAAAGTGGTTATAAGATTTGGTGAGATTTAATAAAATCTATGGTAAGAAAGAGATACAATGGTACAAATATGTATAAAGGAAAATAATTAGTCTATTATAATGGCAATAAGATATAACAAAATACTCATTATTATACACTAGCTCGAATATCAGAGATTATAATCTCTAATTGGAAATGAATTCATGTTTAAATCATGCAGTTTCAATTGAGGTACTCATAAATTTTGAGTAAACAATCTTTCATCGTTGGTTGCACATATCCCATTGGCATAAAATACCAGAGATGACAAGATCACTAGGACACCCACAGTATTTATAAACAGAGATCATAAAAACAAAGGATGAAAATGGTAGAGGAAGACATGAGAATATAATGAGAAGGTATTGTTTTCTCAACGAAGAGACAACATTTTCAAAATTCACCAGACATCGAGTGTAACCTAGCTTAGTATTGATGTTTTGGTCCTGCGTTCAAAAATGCTCCAGCAGTGGATGCTGCCAGGTTAGATTCACACTCACCCACTTATCTGATTGCACAGGGAAACAGCAGCTGGGAAATTGATGTCAGGTTGTTGACAGCCTCAAGCCTGACCTGCCTTCTTTCCCCTTTTTAAAGGCATGATAATAGGTGGGTGTTACCAAAACAATTCCAAAACTAATCACTTGGACCTTGGGGGCATGGAGAATGGGCTCTTGGGAAAGACAGCATATAGAGGAGGCACTGTTGAAAGTAGACAGGAAAGAGTAGATAATGAATGAAATCCTCCTGGAAACTAACAAAGCTTTATTTCCCTATGTCATTGTTTTGCCCTACTGGTAGAGAAATAGAAGTAAAATGAAGAATCCACTCTTCAAATGCAAGACTATGTGGACAAATTAAACCCAAAGAGACTTCAAAGGACACACCCTATACATGCCATTTTAGATATATGTTGAAGGCAGAGTATGGGAAATGTGATTGATACACATTGTATGGATCGTGGCTCATGGTAAAAATTGCTGATATTTAACCATGAGATGTAAGAAATTTGCCACCAAATTTTTCTGATTTTGGACTAAGGTTTAATCAAAATTCTGACGAAGTTCATAAATATTTTGCAAGATCACATATTTGTTGAGAAAAATGTATTTACATAAATAATAATGTGGAGGGTTGGAGGATAAAACGTGACATGAAAGCTATGGATCCCAATATAAATCATATTGTGTTGAGAATCTCTCACATACACATTTGGACAATTTTTAAAAATTTTAAAAAATTATTTTTGTACTACTACTAAAATACAAATCTTAAAACAAGGGACCACTGCCTTTTATCAATTTAAAATTAATCTTTACTGGAGAGAGAAAATGATTTTCCACAGATCAAGTCATCTCTATTTGGAAATGAATCCATTTTTTTTTTAATCCACACTTAAAACTAGGGGCTTCCATGGTATGAATTCATGTCCCTAAATTTTTGGGCTAGATTTCTTTTTAACAGGTAATGAAATAATATTAAGCAACTCTAACTTGGATACTAAAATTGGGGAGAAAACAAATGCATGTCAGTGTTTCCTCCACTTTTAATATTTCCCAATTTTAATTGACCAGAGGAGATCTGTTTACATGCCTTCAGAAATCATTAGAAAATGGTTAACAGACCCAAGTTTTGATTCAAGGAAGAACTTCTTATTTTCTCAATATCAATGACTTTTCTGAAATGCAGAGAGATCATGATGGCGCTGTCCATGTATAATAAACTGCTCTTTTGCATTATTCTAATTGTTTAGAAATTATTTTAAACAAAATCAAACTTATTCTTCAAAAAAATTGGACTCAACACAGAAACAAAGAGAAAGCTGTGGAACTCCATGCACAAACAGCACCCAACCTCGAAATTTCTTCTGTGGCTTGTGAGAACTGCCAGCCATAAGTAGGACAGAAAGAGACACCTGTAGGATGAATGAGTTGACAAAGAGCAATGTGCCTTTTTACAAGATATCTCTGAGAAAGGAAATGGTTCATAAAACTCAAGCACAATATCCATTCAGTAGAGTGTAACGCCCCTCCATATCTAGGTTCACATGATCACAGTCTCTAACAAAAAAGAGCAAAAAATAGCATTAGATTAGAGAGGGAGGTTAATAAAAAAAACTCTGGTTTGAATCCCATAGTCCACTTTCACTTCATTTATTGTTTTGGTGATGGATAGCATTGCTTCAGGAATATACCAAAAGCGATGTGCAGTGCAAAACTTGGAAATATAGAAATTACAGTGGCACAACCCGGTGCAGAGGTCCCATAAATCACACCTCCTTTTGTGTCTTGAATTGTCACTCATTTTCTACACTCAGCAAAAGTATCATTCAAACAATACTTTGAAACCATTGACAGAAGTTGTTGGGCTGTTACTGGATTCCTCCATACAGTTTTTAACTTTTTTACAGTTTTACAGTTTAAAATATATTTTAGGCTTATATATTTAACCAATATCAAATTTATTTAAAGTGCATAATCCCTGGTGTTTGGTATATTCAGGGAGGTGTGCGATCATTTCGACAATAATCAATATATTTTTTCACTATTGCTCTATACTCATATTAAAAAAAAACACCAGACAAAATAGAAATTATTCACCTATCAATTTTTACATGGCTGTGCATTGGTGATATTCTGGCTTTCCTTGCACTAGTATTGTTTCATTCATCGAACATTTTTTTATATATATTCATGCAACATATCTTTTGAGGAAAATGAATATTGAAAAGCATCTATAGCTGTATAAAAGATCTTAATTGTAAAATTGTAACATAAAATTGATATTAGATTAAAGAATGGTAAATTTTAAAAGGGGTTATAAGATTTGGTATGATTTAATACAATCCATGGTAAGAAAGAGTTACAATGGAATAAACATGTATGAAGGAAAATAATTTGTCTACTATAATGGAAATAAAATATAACAAAATTCTCACTATTATAGTCTAGCTCTACTCTCAGAGATTATAGTTTCTGATTGTAAATGAAATTTTGTTTAAGTCATGCAATTTCTGTTGTGAAACTCATAAATTCTGAGTAAACAATATTTCATTGTTGGAATTGCACATATCCCATTGCCATAAATTACCAGAGATAACAAGATCACTAGGACCCCAACAGTATTTATAAACAGAGATCCTAAAAACAAAGGATGATAAGGGCAGAGGAAGACAAGAGAATATAATGAGAATGTATTGTTTTCTCAATGAAGAGCCAACATTATCAAAATTCACCACACATCGAGTATAAACTAGCTTAGTAAAACGGACAATATTTTCAAGGGTCAGTGGATTCATGTTTTGGTCCATGGTTCAAAAATGCTCCAGCAGTCGATGGTGGCAGGTTAGAATCACGTTCACCTCTCACCTGCTCGGTCAGGGAAACAGCAGTGGGGAAATGGCCTCCAGGTTGTTGACAGCAACTAGCATGACCTGTCTTCTTTCCCCTCTTTGAAGGCATGATAATAGTTGGGAGTTGCCAAAACAATTCCCAAAAGTAATTACTTGAAGCTTGAGGGCATGGAGAATGGGCTCTTTGGAATGAAAGCATCTAGAGAAGGCACTGGTAAATATAGACCAGAAAGAGTAGGTAGAGAATAAAATCCTCCAGAAAATTATCTGAGCTTTAATTCCCTATGTCATTGTTTTGCACTGCTGGTCGAAAAATAGAAGTAAAATGAAAAATACACTCCTCAAATACAAGACTAAGTGGAAAAATTAAACCCAAAGAGAATTCAAAAGACACACCCTATGCACGCCACTAGAGATATATGTTGATGGAAGAGTAGGGAAAATGTGATTCATACACAGAGTATGTATCATTGCTCATGGAAAAAAGTTGCTGATATTTAACCATGATCTGTAAGAAATTTGGCAAGAAGATTTTTGTCATTTTGGACTAAGTTCTAAACAAAATTCTGACCAGATTCATAAATATTTTGCAAGATCACAATTTTTTGTAGGAAAAAATATATTTACATAAATAAGAATGTGGAGGGTTGGAGGTAAGAACGTGACCTGAAAGCAATGGGATCCCGATATAATTCATATTGTGTTAATAATCTCTCACATATGCATTTGGACTCTTTAAAAAATATAAAAAATTTTTAAAATCATTTTTGGACTACTACCTAAAATACAAATATTAAATCAAGGGATCCCTATCAATTAACAACTTAAAATTAATCTTTAGCAGAGAGAGAAAATAATTTTCCACAGATCCAGTCATCTCTATTTGGATATGAATTAATTTTTTTTTTAAATAAACACTTTAAAACAAGATGAGTCCATGGTATGAAATCATGCACCTAAATCTTTTGGCTAGATTTCTTCCTTTTTATTTTCAGTGGAGATAGTGAACGCAGTCCCCCACTACCACAAATTATGCAGTTAAGTTTCCCACATTTGTGGAAATCGAAGGGATCAGCCCATCCGGCGTGCAATGGATAAGCCTCGCCCTGGGAAAACCACCTTTGTGATCATGGTATCTCTCCTGCCAGGTAAGTATAGATTTCTTTTTAATAGATAATGAAATAATATTTTAAAACTCTAACTTGGGTACTAAAACTGGGGAGACAACAAATGCATGACAGTGGTTCCAACACCTTTAATATTTCCCAATTTTAATTGATTAGAGGAGATCTGTCTACATGCCTGCAGAAATCTTTAGAAAATTGTTAGCATCCCCCAAGTTTTGTTTCAAGAAAGAACTTTTTATGTTTTCGATAACTATGAGTTTTCTCGAGTGCAGAGAGATCATGATGCGGTCTATGAATAACTGCTCTTTGGCATTATTCTAATTTTTTAGAAATTATTTTAAACAAAATCAATAGTGTTCTTCAAAAATATTTGTTGAATCCACAGAGACACAAAGAGAAAGCTGTTGAACTCCGTGTACAAATAGCACCCAACCTCCAAATTTCTTCGGTGGCTTGTGAGAACTGCCTGCCTTAACCAGGATGGAAAAGACACCTGTAGGATAAATAAGCTGAAAAAGAGCAATGTGCCTTTAACCAAGATATCAGGTGGTAGGGAAAAGGTTCTTAAAACTAAAGGACAATGTCCATTCAATAGAGTGTACCGCCCCTCAATCACTAGGTTCACATGATCACAGTCTCTAAAGAGAAAGAGGAAAAAAGAGCATTAGATTAGAGAGGGAGGTGACTTAAGCTCCTCTGTCAATCACATAGTCCTCTTTCTATTAATTTATTTTTTTAGTGCCTGGTAGCATAGCTACATGAATATACCAAAAGTGATGTGCAGTGTAAAACTTGGAAACATAGAAATTACTGTGGCAGAACCTGTCGCAGAGGTCCCATACATCACATCCCCTTCTGGGTCTTGACTTGTCACTCATTTTCTACACTCAGCAAGAGCATCATTCAAACAATATTTTGATACCCCTTACTCAAGTTGGTGTGCTTTTACTGGATTTCTCGGTACTGTTAAAAAACATATTTTATGGTTATATATTTAACGAATGTCAAATTTATTGAATGTGCATAATCCCTGGTGTTTGGTATATTCAGAGAGGTGTGCTTTCATCATGACAATCATTATTATATATTTTCACTCTTTTTCTATTGTCATATTAATGAAAGAAACACCAGACAAAATAGAAATTATTCACCTCTCAGTTGCTTACATGGTTGTGCATTGGTGATATTCTGGATTTCCTTGCACTAGTATTTTTTTGTTCATTGAACATTTTCTTGATATATATTCAGCCACCATTTCATGTGAGGAAAGTGAATATTGAAGAACTTTATAGCGGTTGAAAAGATCTTTATTGTAAAATTGTAATGTAAAATTGATATTAGAATTAAAGACAGGAAAATATTAAAGGGGTTATAAGATTTGATAAGATTTAATAAAATCCATGGTAAGAAAGAGATACTTTGGTACAAATATGTATAAATGAAAATAATTAGTCTATTATAATGGAAATAAATTATAACAAAATTCTCATTACTATAGTCTAGCTCTACTCTTAGAGAGTATAGTCTCTAATTGGAAATGAATTGTTCCTTAAGTTGTGCAATTTCTATGGAGGTACTCATAAATTCTGAGTAAACAATAATTCATCTTTGGATTTGCACATATCCCGTTGGCATAAATTACCAGAGATAACAAGACCACTAGGACAGCCACAGAATTTATAAACAGAGATCCTAAAAACAAAGCATGAAATGGGTAGAGGAAGACATGAGAATATAATGAGAAGGTAAGGTTTTCTTAATGAATACCAACATTATCAAAATTCACAGGATATCGAGTATATTCCAGCTTAGTGACACGGACAATTTTTTCAAGGATCATGGTTTTGATGTCCCTTATTTTTAGATATGTATTTTAGCTAGTAGTCCAAAAATGATTAAAAAAAATTTTTTTTAAATGTCCAAATGTGTATGTGAGAGATTATCAACACAATATGAATTATATCGGGATCCATTTAATTCAGGTCACGTTTTGACCTCCAACCCTCCACATTCTTATTTATGTAAATACATTTAAATCTACAAAAAATGTGATCTTGCAAAATATTTATGAACTTGGGCAGAATTTTGTATAGACATTTGTCCAAAATCACAAAAAAATTTTGTGCCAAATTACTTACAGATCATGGTTAAATATCAGCAATTTTTACCAAGAGCCACCATTCATACAATGTGAATGAATCACATTTCCCATACTCTGCCTTCGACATATATCTATAATGGCGTGTATAGGGTGTGTTTTGAAGTCTCTTTGGGTTTAATTTTTCCACATAGTCATTCATTTGAAGAGTGGATTTTTCATTATACTTCTATTTCTCTACCAGTAGGCCATATCAATGACATAGGGAATTAAAACTGTGTTAGTTTTCAGGAGGATTTCATTCTTTACCTACTCTTTCAGATATATATTTCACAGTGCCTCCTCTATATGCTGTCTTTCTCAAGAGCCCATTTTCCATGCCCCCAAGGTCCAAGTAAATAGTTTTGGAAATATTTTTATGATACCCACCTACTATCATGCCTTCAAAGAGGGCAAAGAAGACAGGCCAGGCTAGTGGCTGTCAACAAACTGGAAGCCATTTCCCAGCTGCTGTTTCCCTGCGACAACAGTTGAGAGGGTGAGAGTGAATCTAACCTGGCAGGATACACAGTTGGAGCATTTTTGAACCCGTGACCAAAACATAAATACCATGATTCTTTGAAAAAATTGTCCATTTCACTAAGCTGGTGTATACTCGATGTCAGGTGAATTTTGATAATGTTGGCCCTTCATTGAGAAAACAATACCTTCTCATTATATTCTCTTGACTTCCTCAGCCCTTATCATCCTTTGTTTTTAGGATCTCTGTTTATGAATACTGTGGCTGTCCTAGTGATCTTGCTGTCTCTGGTAATTTATGGCAATGGGATATATGCAAATCCAATGATGAAATATTGTTTAATCAGAATTTATGAGTACCACAATAGAAATTGCACGACTTCAACCAAAATTCATTTACAATCAGAGACTATAATCTTTGAGAGTATAGCTAGACTATAATAATGAGAATTTTGTTATATTTTATTTCCATTATAATAGACTATTTTCCTTTATACATATTTGTACCATAGTACCACTTTCTTACCATGGATTGTATTAAATCATACCAAATCTTATAACCCCTTTTAAAAAATACCATTCTTGAATATAATATCAATTTTATGTTACAATTTTACATTTAAGATCTTTTCAACAGATATAAACGCATTTCAATAGTCATTTTCCTCAAATGACATGTTGCATGAATATATATAAAAAAATGTTCGATGAACAAAATGAAAATAGTACAAGGAATGCCAGAATATCACCAATGCAGGTCCATGTAAAAATTGAGAGTTGAATAATTTCTATTTTGTCTGGTGTTTCTTTCTTTAATATGACTATAGAGCGCAGTGAAAATATATAATAATTATTGTCGAGATGATAGCACACCTCCCTGAATATACCCAACACTAGGGATTATGCACTTTCAATAAATTTGATATTGGTTAAATATATAAGCCTAATTTTTTTTTTAACTATACGGAGGAATCCAGTTAAAGCACACAACTTGAGTCACGGGTTTAAAAGTATTGTTTGAATGATGCTATTGCTGAGTGTAGAAAATGAGGGACAATTCAAGGCACAGAAGTAGATGTGATCTATGGAACCTCTGTACCGGGTTGTGCCACTGTAATTTCTATGTTTCCAAGTTTTCCACTGCACATCACTTTTGGTATATTCGTGTAGAAATGCTTCCCATCACCATTTCACCAAGTGAAAGAGGACTATGTGATTCAAACCTGAGTTTTTTTATTCACCTCCCTCTCTAATTTAATGCTATTTTTTGTTCTTTATTTTTAGATACTGCGATCATGTGAACTTAGGTATGGAGGGGCGGTACACTCTACTGAACGGATATTGTCCTTGATTTTTATGAATCATTTCCCTTCCCCCAGATATCTTGGAAAAAGTCACATTGCTCTTTGTCAACTTATTCATCCTACAGGTGTCTCCTTCCGTTCTAGTTACAGCTAGCATTTCTCACAAGCCACTGAATAAATTTGGAGGTTGTGTGCTGTTTGTACATGGAGTTCCACAGATTTCTCTTTGTGTCTCTGTGGATTCCACATTTTTTTTTAAAGAATAAGTTTGATTTTGTTTAAAATAACTTCCGAACAATTAGAATAATACAAAAGAGCAGTTATTCATAGATGGACAACATCATCATGATCTCTCTGAAATCGAGAAAAGTCATTGTTATTGAGAAAAGAAGAAGTTCTTTCTTGAATCAAATTTTGGGGGCTGTTAACCATTTTCTAAAATTTCTGCAGTCATGTAGACAGATCTCCTCTAATCAATTAAAATTGGAAAATATTAAAAGTGGAGGAAACACTGACATGCATTTGTTGTCTCCCCAGTTTTACTATCCAAGTAAGAGTTGTTTAATATTATTTCATTACTTGTTAAAAAGAAACCTAGCCCAAAAATTTAGGGGCATGAATTCATACCATGGAAGCCACTTGTTTTAAAGTGTTTATTTAAAAAAAAATGGATTCATTTCCAAATAGAGATGACTGGATCAGTGAAAAATTATTTTCTCTCTCCAATAAAGATTAATTTTAAATGGATAAATGGTACTGGTCCCTTGTTTTAAGATTTGTATTTTAGCTCGTGGTACAAAAATGATATTTAAATATTTTTTTAAAATGTCCAAATGTGTATGTGAGAGATTCTCGAAACAATAAGATTTATATCGTTATCCATAGCTTTCAGGTCACGATTTTTCCTTCAATCCTCCACATTATTATTTATGTAAATACATTTTACTCTACAAAACATGTGATCTTGCAAAATATTTATAAACTTGGTCAGAATTTTTATTAGACCTTAGTCCAAAATCACAAAAAAAATTGGTGCCAAATTTCTTACAGATCATGGTTAAATATCAATAATTTTTACCATAAGCCACGATCCATACAATGTGTATGAATCACATTTCCCATACTTGGCCTTCAACATATATCTATAATGGAGTGTGTATGGTGTGTCTTTTGAAGTCTCTTTCAGTTAAATTTTTCTACATAGTCTTGCATTTGAAGAGTGGATTTTTCATTTTACTTCTATTTCTCTATCAGCAGGGCAAAACAATGACGTAGTGAATTAAAGCTGAGTTAGTTTTCAGGAGGATTTCATTCTTTACTTACTCTTTCTGGTCTATATTTAATAGTGCCTCCTCTAGATACTGTCTTTCCAAAGACCCCATTCTCCATGCCCCCAAGATCCAAGTAATTAGTTTTGGAATTGTTTTGTTAACACCCACCTATTATCATGCCTTCAAAGAGGGGAAAGAAGGCAGGTCAGGCTAGTTGCTCTCAACAACCTGAGGGCCATTTCCCTACTACTGTTTCCCTGTGCCAGCAGTTGAAAGGGTGAGCCTGAATCCAACCTGGCAGTGCCCACTGCTGAAGCATGTTTTAACCCAGGACCAAAACATTAATACCATGATCCTTGAAAAAACTGTCCGTTTCACTAAGCTGGGTTTTACTCAATAGGTGGTGATTTTTGATAATGTTTTCTCTTCACTGAGAACACAATACCTTCTCATTATATTCTCATGTCTTCCTCTACCCTTTTCATTCTTTGTTTTTAGGATTTCTATTTATAAATACTGTGGGTGTTCTAGCGAACTTGTCATCTCTGGTAATTTATGCCAAAGGGATATGTGCAAATCGAACGATGAAATATTGTTTATTCAGAATTTATGAGTATCTCAATAGAAATTGTGTGACTGAAACATAAATTCATTTCCAATTAGAGATTATAATCTCTGATAGTCGAGCTAGCATATAATATTGAGAATTTTGTTATATTTTATTTCCATTATGATAGACTAATTATTTTCATTTATACATATTTGTACCATTGTATCTCTTTCTTACCATGGATTGTATTAAATCTTACCAAATATTATAATCCCTTTTAAAATTTACCTTTCTTTAAATATAGTATCAATTTTAAGTTACAATTTTACAATAAAGATTTTTCAACAGCTATAAAAGCTCTTCAATATTCACTTTCCTCACATAACATGGTGGTTTAATATTTATCAAAAAAAAGTCCAAAGAAAAAAAAATACTAGTGCAAGGAAAGTCAGAATATCACCAATTGAGAGGTGAATAAGTTCTATTTTATCTGGTGTTTCTTTGTTTTTGATATGAGTATAGAGAAATAGTGAAATTATATAATAATGTTTGTCGAGATGAAAGCATACCTCTCTGAATATACCAAACACCAGGGATTATGCACTTCAATAAATTTGATATTGGTTAAATATATAATCATACAATATATATTTTTTACCTCTATGGATGAATCTAGTAAAAGCACACCAACTTGAGTCATGGGTTTCAAAGTATTGTTTGAATGATGCTCTTGCTGAGTGCAGAAAATGAGTGTCAATTCAAGACACAGAAAAGAAAACTGATATATGTGACCTCTGCACTGGGTTGTACCACTGTAATTTCTATGTTTCCAAGTTTTGCACTGCAAAACTTTTGGTATATTCATGTAGCAATGCTATCCATCACCAAAAAAATAAATTAAGAGAAAGAGGAATATGTGATCAAACCAGAGGGTTTTTATTCACCTCTCTCTCTAATCTAATGCTCTTTTTCCCTCTTTCTTTTTAGAGACTGTGATCATGTGAACCTAGGGATGGAGGGGCGGTACAATCTACTGAATGGATATTGTCCTTGAGTTTTATAAACCATTTCCCTTCCCCCAGATATCTTGTAAAAAGGCACATTGCTCTTTGTCAGCTTATTCACCCTACAGGTGTCTTGTCTGTCCTAGTCAAGCTCGCAGGTCTCAGAAGCCCCAGAAGTAATTTGGAGGTTGGATGCTGTTTGTACATGGAGTTCCACAGCTTTCTCTTTGTGTCTCTGTGGATTCCACATTTTTTTTTGAAGAATAAGTTTGATTATGTGTAAAATAATTTATAAACAATTAGAATAATGCAAAAGAGCGGATTTTCATAGATGGACAACGCCATCATGATCACTCTGCCTTCGTGAAAAGTCTTTGGTATTGAGAAAATAAGAAGTTCTTTCTTGAATCAAAACTTGGGGGCTGTTAACATTTTCTAAAGATTTCTGCAGGCATGTAGACAGATCTCCTCTGATCAATTAAAATTAGAAAATACTAAAAGTGGAGGAAACACTGACCTGCATTTTTTGTCTCCCCATTTTTACTATCCAAGTTAGAGTTGTTTAGCATTATTTCATTACCTCTTAAGAAGAAATCTAGCACAAAAATTTAGGGGCATGAATTCATACCATGGAAGCCTCTTGTTTTAAACTGTTTATTTTTAAAAAAATGGATTCTTTTCCAAATACAGATGACTAGATCTGTGGAAAATGATTTTCTCTCACCAGTAAAGATTAATTTTAAGTTGATAAAAGGTAGTGGTCCCTTGTTTTATGGTTTGTATTTTAGCTAGTAGTATGAAAATTATTTAAAAAAAAATTTTTAAAGTGTCCAAATATGTACGTGAGAGATTCTCGACACAATATGATTTATAACGGGATCCATAGCTTTCAGGTCATGTATTTATCTCCAACCCTCCACTTTCTTATTTATGTAAATTCACTTTACTCTAAAAAAATGTGATCTTGCAAAACATTTATGAATTTGGTCAGAATTTTGATTAGACCTTAGCCCAAAATCACAGAAAGCTTGGTGCCAAATTTCTTACAGATCATGGTTAAATATCAACAATTTTTACCATGAGTCACGATCCATACAATGTGTATGAATCACATTTCCCATACTTGGCCTTCAACATATATCTACAATGGCGTGTATATGGTGGGTCTTTTGAAGTCTCTTTGTGTTCAATTTTTCCACATAGTCTTGCATTTGAAGAGTAGATTTTTCATTTTACTTCGATTTCTCTACCAGCAGTGCAAAACAATGACATAGGGAATTAAAGCTGAGTTAGTTTTCAGGAGGATTTCATTATATACCTACTCTTTATGGTCTATATTTAACAGTGCCCCCTCTAGATGTTGTCTTTCCAAACAGCCCATTCTCCATGCCCCCAAGGTCCAAGTAATAATTTTTGGAATTGTTTTGGTAACACCCACCTATTATCATACCTTGAAAGAGTGGAAAGAAGACAGGCCAGGCTAGTGGCTGTCAACAACCTGGCTGCCATTTCCCATCTGCTGTTTCACTGCACCAACACTTGAGAGGGAGAGAGTTAATCTAACCTGGTAGGATCCACTGATGGAGCATTTTTGAACACGGGACCAAATCATCAATAACCTGATCCTTGAAAAAATTGTCCATTTCACTATGCTGGGATATACTCAATGTCCTTTGAATTTTGAAAATGTTGACTCCTCATTGAGAAAAACTTACCTTCTCATTATATTCTCATGTCTTCCTCTACCCATTTCATGTTTTGTTTTTCGGATCTCTGTTTATAAATACTGTGGCTCTCCTAGTGAACTTGTTGTCTCTGGTAATTTATGCCAATGGGATATGTGCAAATTCAAAGATGAATTATTGTTTACTCAGAATTTTTGAGTACCTCCATAGAAATTTCACAACTTAAGGAACAATTCCTTTCCAATTAGAGACTATAATCTCTGAGAGTAGATCTAGCGTATAATAATGAGAAGTTTGTTATATTTATTTCCATTATAATAGACTAATTATTTTCATTTATACCTTTCTGTACCATAGTATCTCTTTCTTACCATGGATTATATTAAATATTACCAATTCTTATAACCCCTTTTAAAATTTTCCTCTCTTTATATCTAATATGAATTTTATGTTACAATTTTACAGTAAAGAACTTTTCAACAGCTATAAAAGCTCTTCAATATTCACTTTCCTCACATGACATGGTGGTTGAAAATGTATCAAAAAAATGTTCAAAGAAAAAGAAATACTAGTTCAAGGAAAGCCAGAGTATCACCAATGCACAGCCATGTAAACAATTGAGAGGTGAATAATTTCTGTTTTATCTGGTATTTCTTTCTTTTTTATATGACTATAGAGAAATAGTGAAATTATATAATAATGTTTGTTGAGATGAAAGCACACCTCTCTGAATATCCCAACCACCAGGGATTATGCACTTTAATAAATTTGATATTGGTTAAATATATAATCATAAAATATATATATTTTTTTACCTTTACGGAGGAATCCAGTAAAAGCACACCAACTTGAGTCATGGGTTTCAAAGTAGTGTTTGAATGACCCTCTTGCTGAGTGCAGAAAATGAGTGACAATTCAAGACACAAAAGGAATGGGATTTATGGGACCTCTGCACCCGGTTATACCAATTTAATTTCTATGTTTCCAAGTTTTGCACTGCACATCGCTTTGGTATATTCATATAGCAATGCTATCCATCACCAAAAAAATAAATTAAATGAAAGAGGACGATGTGATTCAACCAGAGTATTTTTATTCACCTCCCTCTCTAATCTAATGCTTTTTTTGCTCTTTCTTGTTAGAAACTGTGATCATGTGAACCTAGGTATGGAGGCGTGGTACACTCTACTG
>JAKSZT010033821.1:0-10187 GCA_026826555.1 Tolypeutes matacus
AGATTGGCAGACTGGATAAGGAAATATGATCCATCTATATGCTGTCTACAAGAAACCCACCTTCGACCCAGGGATTCAAGGAGGCTGAAAGTGAATGGCTGGAAAACAATTTTACAAGCTAACAATAGCCAAAAAAGGGCAGGAGTAGTTATTCTAATATCAGACAAAATAGACTTTAAATGCAAAACTATTATAAGAGATAAAGATGGATACTATGTATTAGTAAAAGGGGTAATCTGTCAAGAAGAGAGAACAAGCATAAACCTTTATGCACCTAATTGGGGGTGCCCCAAAATACATGAGACCAACCCTGGAAAAATTAAGTGGAGAAATAAAATGCCTCTACAATTATAGTGGGGGACTTTAATACATCATTAGACAGAACATCTAGACAGAGAATCAATAAAGAAACAAAGGCTCTCAACAATACATTAGAGGACCTGGACTTATTAGACATATACAGAACACTTCACCCAATTAAAGCAGGATTTACATTCTTCTCGAGTGCACATGGATCATACTCCAAGATAGACCACATGCTACACAACAACTCTCAACGAATTCAGAAAGATTGAGATTATACAAAGCAATTTCTCTGACCACAATGGAATGAAATTGGAAATCACTAAGAGCCAGAGAAGCAGGTTAGACACAAGGATATGGAAGTTAAACAACACACTTTTAGACAAACAGTGGGTCAAGGAGGAAATCTCAAAAGAAATCGGTAACTACCTTGAAACTAATGAAAACGATAACACAACATATCAAAACCTATGGGATGTAGCGAAAGCAGTCCCGAGAGGGAAGTTCATAGCCATAAATACATATATTAAAAATTAAGAAAGAGCTAAAATTGAAGACCTAACTGCACACTTGTAGGAATGAGAAAAACAAAAACAAAAATGAGAAAAACTAAACCTAAAGGAAGTAGAAAGAAGGAAACAACAAAGATTAGAGCAGAACTAAATGAAATAGAGAATAAGAAAGCACTAGAAAATATAAAGAAACCAAAAGCTGGTTCTTCGAGAATATCAATAAAATTGACAATTTTGTTAGCCAGACTAACAAGCCAGACTAACAAAGAAAAAGAGAGAACAGATGCAAATACGCAAAATAAGGAATGAGCAAGGGGATATCACTACTAACTCCACATAAATAAAGAGTATCATAAGAGGATACTTTGAAAAATTATATGCCATCAAGAATGATAATTTAGAGGAAATAGACAAGTTTCTAGAAACTCACAAACAGCCTACATTGATGAAAGAAGAAATTGATGAAATCAACAGTCCAATTACAAGTAAAGAGAGAGACTCAATCATCAAAAACCTCCCAACTAAGAAGAGCCCAGGACCCGATGGCTCATTGTCAGTCTTCATTAGTGCCTGCATCCTTGCTTAGCCCTCCAGTTCTAATGCACAATTGGCCACTTTCTGATTCCTGACCCCAGGCTCAGTTCTGGCTATGAATCTCTGCACTCACATACAGTCCCAGAAATTCCCATTCTTGCAAACTGCTCTCACACCAACTCCAAATCTAGCCTTATGGGCAGGTTCAAACCCTACTTTTCCTTACTATGTTATTCTTGGGCTTGACTTTCAAGACCCAACCTAACTTTCAAAGCAAACATATATTTAAAGTTGGCTCTTTCTATGACTTCTACTCCAGAATCCACTCGTAACTCTGATACTTTACCCACATTCTTATTTTTATTTAACTGACCTATTCTCTCCTCCCTGGCTATCCAAATCCAGAATCAGTTAGCTCATAGGATCCTTCCTCTGTGAAGCAGGCCCTAACTAATTCCAAATAAGGCTAATCTCTGATTCCTCTGACTTCCTGTAGCACTGACTGTTTTACAAGTGTTATTTGGCAGTAAATATTCTTTGCCTTATAATTTGCTTACTGGTTAGCCAGAATGATTAGTAAAACAAAGGAAATATCTTTAGAATTAGTTATTGTTTTTATATGTAAAGAATTATCTCCTCCATAAACAGTAAGCAGATTAAAAATAATGTCTCATTTTTTGCTTTTATCCATCCCTTTGCACAGCACTTTACATATAACAATCAATAAAGATTTATACATCATTTGAAATGATTTGTTAGCTCCTCCTGATATTCTGAGGGAAAGCTGACATAGTCTAAGCTCTCCAGGAAAGAGTCTGATAGTCTCTTCTCTGTTACTGTGTTAGCATTACCGCCCATTAGGATTTTAGGCTCAGACTTCAGTGATATTCTGAAGTCTTCTGTGTCTTCACATACCTCATTAAGTTAATATATATTGCCACCAGCCATTCATAAAGCAATGTAATATCATGGCTACCCAACCAATTACCTTTTACATTACAATCATATCTAAAAATATTCCTCTTTGAAATGTCTCCTTACTTAAGTTGAATTTAATCCTTTTGAAACATTAATATTCTCAATAAAACTATACAAAATATCCATCATCTATATTGACTAATTCATCTTTATTGATTTTTTATGCATTCATTCACTCAGAATATTTACTGAGCACCTACTATATGTCAGTCACTACACATAATCAATTCTGAAAATAACCTGTTGATTTACAAACCATGTATTATCTTATTCCATGTATATAGTGAACACATTTAATTCTTTAGTTGATTGTCAAATTTATAACCTTTCCAAGTCCCCTTACTATTCTTATTTTTAAGTCTAGATGATTCTGTCAATTTACTTCTTTTCAGAATCTCCCTCATATTTTAAATTCTTAAGTGAATTAAAAGATGCTGAAATCCAGTTCAACCAAATATCAACCTCTTATTTTTTTTTAAACAAATCTATTTTATTGGTACATATTAACAAAGCATACAATTCATTCAATGTGTACAATAATTACTAAAGTGATAAGATATTAAACACTTAGAATTTGTAATTTTATTATATTTAACTTCTTCAAGATAACTTTAAAATATAAATTAAATTAAATTAAATCATTCCATTAAGAATCTCACCCTCCTTTCTGTCCAACATCTTAGCAAGGCTGCAGTGGCTGCAACTGCTCCCTGAGTTTCACAGTTCCACTCAAGGAAGACAAAGTGATGCTGGAAAGTCAGCCAAGAAAGACAAAGACCCAGTGACCAAATCTGGAGGCAAGGCCAAAAAGAAGTGTTCCAAAAGAAAAGTTCAAGAAAAGCTCAACAACTGTCTTGTTTGACAAACTCTGTAAGGAATTTGCCAATTACAAGCTTATGACTCCTGCTGTGGTCTCTGAGAGAATGAAGATTTGTGGTTCCCTGGCCAGGGCAGCCCTTCAGGACCTGCTTAGTAAAAGATTTGTCAAGCTGGTTTCAAAACACAGAGCTCAAGTCATTTATACCAGACACAGCAAGAGTGGAGATGCTCGAGCTGCAGGCGAAGAAGCATGTAACCAACTGTACATTTTGAAAAATAAAGTTTATTAAATTAAAAAAATCTCACCCTTTCCCAAATCTTTCAATAGGGGGATTTATAAATTTAACCAAAATCTCTAAGTTACTCATTACTGCAGTTTCTGACATGTGATTCTGAAGGAAGAACAGCTGGTACCTATCAATTATGTATTAGGGACACAGGGATTATTTATAAAAATAGTACATATTTGGAATTTTGAAAATAAAGGGTCTCATTACAAAATTAGGTTAAGTAGAAAGAAAAATTACTGATTAGGAATGTTAACTATTAAAATTCACTACCAAGAGAATCATGCTCTTTGGAGATATTTTAGAACATTAGGCATCCGGAAGAATGGTTTACTTATGGATCTAGAAATCTGCATTACTTTCATTCAGAATTCTATGTGTTCTCCCTAATTTCTATATATCATTACTAGCTAATAGAACACTTTTACCCACTTTTACAAGGCATATGGCTGATGGATTATTTTCAAGTCTATTACTTTTTTTTTTAATTAATTGCATCTTCACAAAGTCCTCTCATATAAAGCAAATATCACTGAAATAACTCATTGGCCCAGAAATGATGTTGGTACAAAAATGACCTCAAAGTTTAAAAATTTCCACAGACATCTCTCCCTCAAAATGAATGAGGTAAATAGTATAATTACTTCATATTCTTATATTTAAAAGTATTATACCTACCATATTTTAAATAGCACTGTTATTAAAATAGTTAATAACAGTGTGGTTAATAAGCAGTAATGGTTTCATTTTGCTGATGATGTAGGAAAGGCTTTGGGTACTGGGAATGATAAGTATGATGAACTCAAAGCAGCAAGATAGAATCCCATGCACATCTAGGCACAGGGACCCAAGTCTGCAGAGACCCAGGGTGGAACACAAGCAACTGATAGCGCCATATAAAAAAAGGCCCCTGGGGGAGGGGGAAGAGAGACCATGGCAGAACTTTTGGTGAGAGCTGCACACACTCAATCCAGCCTCTGATGGCTGGACCACAGAAATGCAAAAACGGACATTTCTGGATTGACCTACATCTCTGGACAGACCCTATTTCTTTCTCCAGGATGGGATATACTAATGAAGGAAAACAGAGGCAGAGAAAAGTCTCACAGAAAGATAAAATTAAAAGGGGGAAAGTGAGCTGATGTAAGAAAGGACAGGTCCAGAACTAAAAAGTATAAGGAATAGGGAACCCTGAGTGAGGGACAGAATTTAAACAAATCATAGGACTGAAGGAGAAATTGTACCCAAAAACAAACAACAGAACAGATTAAGATTCCTGGAGAAGGAACAGAGGAAAGGAAGTTTTCTCCTGGAGATGAAATAATTCCACAAAAAATCCAATCTTAAAAACTGTACTGCATATCCAAATGAAGAACAGTTGAGAAAAAACTGACTAAACAAAAGCTACTCTAAAGGTCCAGAATAAGTTGGACCAAGAATCAGAGAAGACCCATAACACAGCCAATCTGCAATAAAACACTAGCCAAAAGGGAGAAACTTACCTTCAGAGTTATCACATCAAAATAATCAAATGCACAGACACCAGCAAGATGCAGAGCAGTTAAGCAAGAAAAATATACAAAAGGCATCCAAATTGGAAAGGAAGAAGTAAAATATTCACTATTTGCAGATAGCAAGATTCTATACACAGAAAGTCCCCAAAATCTACAACAAAGCTTCTAGAGCTGATAACGAGTTTAAGAGAGTGGGCAGGTACAGGCTCAACATGCCGAAATCGACATTGTGCCAAAATGAGTAATCTGAGGAGGAAAACAAGAAAAAAATTCATTTTCAATAGCAACTAAAAGAATCAAATATCTTGAAATAAACATCTCGGATGTAAAGGACTTACACATAGAAAACTACAAAACTTTGCCAAAAGAAATCAAAGAAGATATAAACAAATGGAAGGACACTACATACATGCTCATGGATTGGAAGACTAAATATTGTTAGGATTTCAATTCTCCCCAAAATGATTTACAGATTCAATGAAATCCCAATCCCAATTCCTATAGCCTACTTTGCAGAAATGGAAAACCCAATTATCGAATTTCTTGAGAAGGGTTAAGGGCCGTGAATATCCAAAACCATATTGAAAAAGAAGAAATAAGTTGGAAAACTCACACCCCCTGACTTTAAAGCATATTACAAAGCTACAGTGCTCAAAATAGAATGGTATTGGCACAGGATAGATATATAGACAAATAGAATCAAATTGAGAGTTCAGAAATAGACCTGCACATCCTTGGCCAATTCATTTGTGACAATACTGCCAAGTCCACTTAATTGGGAAAGAATAATCTCTTCAATAAATGGTGCAGGGAGAACTGGATATCCATATGCCAAAGAATTAAAGAGGTACCTTACCTCACACCATACAAAAAAGCTAACTCAAAATTGATAGAAGACCTAAATATAAGAACCAGAAATATAAAACTCCTAGGAGAAAATGTAGGGAAGCATTTTCAGGATCTTGTGTTACACAATGGGTTTATACCAAAGCACAAGCAACAAAAGAAAAAAATAGATAAATAGGACATCCTCTAAATTAAAAACTTTTGTGCATCAAAGAACTATCACAAAAAAGAAAAGACAACCTACTTAATGGGAGAAAATATATAGAAACTACATTCCTGATAAGGATTTAGTATGCAGAATATATAAAGAAATCCTACAACTCAGCAATATAAAGGGAAACAAAGCAATTTAAAAATGGACAAAGGCAGGATTGTGGGAGATGGCATCAAGTGGTCAGGCATGGCTCAACTCTCTCACAAAAACAATGCTGAAAGAGCCAAAAGATGTCTGAGGGAGGGACCTGCTTTGGGGGTTAGCAGACCAGACCAGGACAGTACTTCAAAAATCCAAGGAGGGTGAGGGACAGAGAGACAAAGAATCCGAAACAACAAACACGACATACCAAACCACTGTTGTGGCCAAAAAGGGCTCCCCTCCCCAACCCCCAAGATATTAAGCTGGGCAAACCCCTGGCTCACTGCAGCTGACTGAGTGGGGATGAGACATCTTCCTTCCTGACATCTATTATAAGGGAAAATGGGAGAGGTGTTGGGGAACCAGCAGAGCCCACTTTGAATCTGAGGTCTAACCAGACCAAAACACAGAAAAACAGAGATTGAAACAGCTCTGAGGAAAGGTGTGCTGGTGAGTGGCACCTGCTGGCGGGTCTAAAAATTGCAAAGAGAAAAATTGCTTTAGGTTCTCTAAACAAAAATTGCTTTGGGTTCTTCCTGGGAGAAAATCTGTGCCCCATTAGAGTCTCTAGCCTGATTTTGATAGCTTAAACTGGACAATTTAGAATAAGTTGAACCAAATCAAAGAAGAGTTGGAAAAAAAAATAGGCAAGAGAGAGAAATTGGCCAGAGTAAATTCACCAACATAGATGCCCAGACATCGGCAAAAATTACAAACCATATTAGGAAACAAGAGATGGATCAGCCAAAGGAACAAACAAAATATCCTGAAGAGATACAGGATTTAGGACAATCAATGATAATCACATTACTTTCCTAAATGAATTCAAACAATTTAAAGAAAATATGACTAAAGACATAAAAGATATTAAGTAGACACTAGGCGAACATAAAGAACAATCTGAAAGCCTGCAAAGAAATGAACTTTATGGGAACGAAGGACTTGATGGATGAGATTAAAAATATATCAGAGGCACATAAAAGCAGATTGAAATGGCTCAAAGACAGAATTAGTGATTTTGAAGACAAAATATCTGAAATGGAAAAGACAGAACAGAAGGAGAAGAGAACGAAAAAAATGGAACAGGGCCTCAGGGAATTGAATGATAATATGAAACACGCAAACATATGCATTATGGGTGTCCCAGAATGAGGAGAGAGTAGAAAAGGGGCAGAAAGTATATTTGAGGAAATAACGAGCAAAAACTTATGAAAGACATAAATATCAATATCCAAGAAGGACCATGCATCCCCAACAGAATAAATCCATTAGACCTACCCCTAAACATCTACTACTCAGAATGAAAAATATCCGAGATAAAGAGAAGATACTGAAAGCAACAAGAGAAAAGCTTATCATCACATACAAGGGAACCTCAATAAGATGATGACTGCCAACCTCTCATCATAAACCATGGCAGTGAGAAGCAAGTGGTATGACATATTTAAGGTACTGAAAGGGAAAAACTGCCAGCCAAGAATTCTAAATCTGGCAAAACTGTCTTCAAAAATGAGGGTGAGGTCAAAGTCTTCAAAACAAAAACTGATAGACTATGCTACCAAAAGGCCAGAATTACAAGAGATACTAAAGGGAGTGCTACACTCTGAAAGGAAAAAAGAGCAGCATGAGACAAGGAGAAAAACACAGAAATGAAGATTATTAGGAAGGGTAAATTAAAGGATAAAAAGACAATAGTACGATATGACAACAGAAATGCAAAGGACAAAATGGATGAAGCAATGCTTTTACAGTAATAACATTGAATTAATGACTTGAACTCTGCAATCAAAAGACAGACTGATAGAATGGATAAAAAAATATGAGCCACATATATATATAGTCTACAAGAGAATCACCTCAGATGTAAGGACACAACCAAGCTGTACGTGAAAGGTTGAAAAAAGATATTCCATGAAAATAGTAACCAAAAATGAGCTGGAGAAGCAATACAAACATAGGACAAAATAGTTTTTAAGTGTATAACTGTTATAAGGGATGAAGAAGGTCATTATATATTAATATATACCACTTTTACATATTAATAAAAGGGTCAATTCAAGAAGAAATAACTATACTAAATATTTATGTTCCAAACTGAGTGCCCCAAGATACATGAGGCACACACTGGCAAGCTGAAGGGAGGAACACATGTCTCTACAATAATAAATGTAGACTTTAATACCCCACTCTGTATTGAATAGGACAGAGGATAAAGAAAGAGAGAGCTTGAATAATATGTAAATGAACTAGACCTAACAGGCACCTCTAAAGCACTGCACCCCAAAATCTTATGATATACACTTTTTTCAAGTGCTCATGGATCATTCTCCAAGGTAGACCATATGTTGAGTCACAAGACAAATCTCAATAAATTTCAAAAGCCTGAAATTATAAAAAACACATTCTCTGATCATAAAAAATGAAGCTGGAAATCAATAAAGGATGGAAAAAGGGAAAGTTCAGAAATACATGGAGATTAAACAACACACTAAATAATCAGTGGGTCAATAAAGAAACTGCAAGAGAATTCAGCAAATATCTTGAGACAAATGAAAATGAGAACACAACATATCAAAATCTATGGGACACTGCCAAGGCTGTGCTGAAAGTGAAATTTATAGCCCTCAATGCTTACATTAAAAAAAGAAAAAAGAGCTAAAATTGAAGATATAACTTCACACTGGGAGGAACTAGAGAAAGAACAGCAAACTAATCCCAAACAAAGCCAAAGTAAAGAAATAGTAATGATCAGAGCAGAAATAAATGAAATGGAGAAAAAAAGATCAACAGAGAGAATCAACAAAACCAAAAGTTTGTTCTTTGAAAAGATCTATAAAATCGACAAACCCTTACCTACATGGACAAAGGAAAAAAGAGAGAAGACGGACATAAATAAAACCAGAAATATGAGGGGGGATATTAAAACTATCCCAATAGAATTAAGAGAGATCATAAGAAGACACTATGAACAACTGTATGCCAAAAAAACAGACAACGTAGAGGAGATGGACAGATTCCTAGAAACACATGAACCACCTACACTGACCCTAGAAGAAATAGAAGACCTCAACAAACCAATCACAAGTGAAGAGATTGAAACAGCCATCAAAAACCTCCCAAAGATGAAAAGTGGGGGACCAGATGGCTTCACAGGTGAATTCTATGAATCATTCAAAGATGACCTAATATCAATCTTACTCAAGCTCTCCAAAAAATTGAACTGGGAAGAATGGTACAAACTCAATCTATGAAGCCAATACCTAATACCAAAACCAGATAAAGATATTATGAAAATAGAAAATTATAGACCAATATCTCTAATGAATATAGGTTCAAAAATCCTCAACAAAATACTTACAACCCAAACCCAAAAGCACATTAAAAGAATTATACAGTGCGATCAAGTGAGTTTATTCCTGGTTTTCAAAGGTGGTTCAACAGAAGAAAATCAATTAATGTAATAAAACAGATTGATAAATTGAAGAATAAAAGTCGCATGATCCTCTTGATTGATGCAGAAAAGGCATTTGACAAAATACAGCAACCTTTCTTGATAAAAACACAATCCAAAAGATAGGAATAGAAAGAACTTTTCTCAATAGGGTAAAGTGCATATATGAAAAGCCTACTGCTAGCATTTTATTCAATGGTGAAAGACTGAAAACTTTCTCACTGAGATCAGAAACCAGACAAGTATGCCCACTGTCACCATTGTTATTCAATATTGTGCTATAAATTCTAGCCAGGGAAATTAGGCTAGATAAAGAAATAAAAGGCACCCAAATAGGAAAGGAAGAAGTGAAACTTTCACTATTCACTGATGTTATGAGCCTAAATCTAGAAAATACTGAAATATCCCCCCAAAACTGAATGGAATAAACAAATTTAGCAAAGTGGCAGGATAGAAGATTAATATGCAAAAATCAATAGCACTGAGAAGCAGATCTAGCTCAATGGTTGAGTGCTTGCTTCCCATGTATGAGTTCCTTGATTCAATCCCTAGCCCTAGTACCATTAAAAAAAAAAAAAAAAAAAAAAA
>JAKSZT010033836.1:10400-43977 GCA_026826555.1 Tolypeutes matacus
TTTGATTTTTACCCATAATAAAAAAAAAAAAAAAAAAAAGAATACAAGAGAATCAGAGATATCAGAAATCATGATCCATTAAAAGGAAGAGAATAAAACTCCAGAAAACACCAATGAAAAAGACAAGAATCTGGACAAATCAAGTGATGCCTTTTTCAAAATTTTCAAGGAGATGAAGGAAAATACAGAGAAAGTATTCACATATATCATGTAAACAGATAATGAGAAATATGAGAATTTTAGTAAATATTGGGAGTGACATTCTGTCACTTTGGCCATATCATGTTGCTTAGAAGTGTGTGAATAATTCCAGGTCACATCAAAAAAGAGGAGATTACACAAGGATACATATTCCCAAGGTGGGGACCTTGGAAGATACTACATGTTATCTTCCTTATTTGTGGTAATCTTTCCGTATTAATTTCATGCATTATGTTTGGGGGGCACCAGCTCTGGAGTTTTATAATATTTTTTAATATACACCTGATAAAGTCCCTGGGAGGTAGGTGCTAGAAGGTACCCATGGTCCAGGCGGGGACACTGGGGAAACCCAAAGGGCACAATGACTTGACCAGGCTCACAGAAAAGTAAGAAGTAGAATTGGGTCTCAACCCACTTGTTTCTCAATCATGGGGTCCTAATTTTCCCAGGCCTTCCTATGAGACTGTGGTGAAGAATGTGTTTTTGTAAATATAGACTCATTGTCAATGTCATAGATGACATTGGAAAGGAGGATGAAGATTCAGCAGCCCAAGGGGATTTAGGACATGTTTTTTCCAAAGACAGGGTACCGATAAAGGGACCCTATTAAGTGACATCATTTCTTTGCAGATATAGCACAACAGACCTTGCAACCTTGGCAACTGGGAACCCACATTCCACAGATAAACCTCATGAGGTTACTGTGAACATTTAAGGAGAAAGCATGGTGTGTTGAGCAGCAGACTCATATATCTTCTTGGAAAGTTCTTTCCTGGCTTTGGAATAAGAAGTGCTGGGTGTTCTGTGGTTTTTCATATATATTATATTCCTCTCTTCTATGAAGAAGTGTTCTGACTCCCACCTCACTGACCTTTTGGCCATGGGAACACTTATTTTCACATTTGTAAAGGAGGTTTGAGATTTCATCTTTGAAATCAATGCCCTTGGAGTAGCAACACCAGGGGTAGCAGGTGGGTGGCAGGGTTATTCCTGGCCCCCTCGGTCTTTGAGAGACAAATGACAGAATTTATTGGAATGGAAGACTTGAGGGGAGGGTCACTTGAATTTCTGTATAAACCCAAAAAGAAAACTTTATCAATGAAAAGGGTAATATGTATTTGTTGTTAATGACAAATATTAGACCTAAATATTACATTAAATTCCCATTTTTGTTATACCCTGGTAGTTGTGCTTTTTCTTTCATATCCTGCATCAATTTAAATGAGATGCAGTCTTTCTCAGCAGTCATTGAAATAAGAAATCTTACAGGGTCAATAGTGGATTTTATGAGTTGCCAATTGTGGGTGCTTCTTAGTTACTCCCCTCATTCCTAATGGCTCCAAGTGTCACCCAGACACCCAGCAGAGCTCAACTCTACCAGATTGGCCTCTGCAGGACAGGCAACAGGTTGAGAACAAACACTGGCTCAAAAAGCCCAGGCACTTCTTGAAATGGCACAGCTGTCCTTTATCCAATTGGGACTCTGACCGGCTGTCAAAAGAGACTTCCCAACCTCATGTGAGACCTGATGTTGGACTTTCACCTGTTTTGGTGTATATATTTTCATTCTTTCCCATGTATTTAGTTGATTATTTTCTTTAGTGATTCCTCAATTGTTATGATCCTTTGATATAAACACAAACTCTTGATTAAATAAAGTTGCATTTTCATAGCATTTAGAGTTTCTGCCTCTTCCTTAGCAAAACACAAGTGCATGCCATTATGGTAGAGGGTGGGTATATTATTGCATCTTAGGGTTACCATTGGCTGAGAGTGCAGTGAGGGGCACCCAGCAGAGACCCACATTTATGGGAAGAGTTCATCTAACTAAGTCTTTGACAGAACTCTCCCTATACATTTGAGACTACTTGACCAAACAAGAAATTCCAGATGGCCAAGGTAGTCATTTCCTGGCCTTCCCCAGCACCTAGAGGTTGAAGGTCTTCCCCCTGTTCAGACTCAGCCAGCTGGTGCACCAGAATTCTAACTAAATATGATTCCTGATGGGAAGGGGTTATACAGGTTCATGACAAAAAACAGGGGCCTGGGAAGAGACTGTTGGACCACAGGAAGGGAAAGAGCTGGGCTTAAGTCCTTTAGGACTTCAATATCTGAAGGTCTGAGGTCTCTACCTAAGGGCAGTGGACAATGTTGTCATTTAGGCCTGGCTTCTATAAAAGAGTCAAAGATTTTTTTTTTTTAAGAATTCCTTTCTGATAGTACACTTTCTGATTAGCTCTGCACTAAGTAGTCACTGAAATCTTGAGTGAACCTACAAGGATCTTCAAACATCCCCTCATATCTGTTTAAAAAGTGCACAGATATCTGTGAACAGACATGAGGCCTGGAGGCTTTTACTGCCTCTCCAGTTTTGACTGCTGGCCTCTATGTCACCTTGCCACATGTTCTTATTTCCCATCCTGAAAGGCTTACTAGGTCCCTGAAGAGGTGCATGATCAGCACTTGCATCATATCAACCTGAACATTGACTGAAGACTCCCTAGTTGAGGGCCAGCTCCTTCTCAACTTCTGTCCCCATTGAGGACCTGACCAGTAGGGCACAGTTCTGGAGGTTTTGGAGCAACTCAATTATGCTGAGTGAATCCTAAGATCCCCTCTTTATTCATGAGTGACTTTCTATGGAGGACAAAAGCAAGGAAGGGAAAAAAATCTCTGTAGATATCTAAAAAATCACAACACCATCTATACATTTCAATAGAAATACCTTGAAACTATTAAAATTATCTTCTCAAGTACTCATGTATCTTTCTCCAGCATAGGCCATATGTTGGGTCATAAGCCAGATAACAATAAATTAAAGAAGAATGAAGCTATACAAAGCAAATTTCTGATCATAATGAAATGAAGCTTCAAATTAATAATAGAAAATGGGAAAATTTTAAAAATATGGATAGTAAAATCCACTTAAATAAGTGGGTAAAATGTATAATTGCAAGAGAAATCAGTAAATATCTCAAAATGAATGAAAACAAGAACACAACATATCAAAACTTATGGGGTACAGTGAAGGCAGTACTGAAATTTATAACCCTTAATACTTATATTAAAAAAGAAGGAAGAGGGACTTCCAGGAAGATGGTATCTGAATAGGTAAGCCAGGCTTACCTCTGTCACAAAAACAACAGAGGAAGCCAAAAAGCTGTCCAATGGACTTGTTTTGGGACTCTCCAGGCCAGGTGAGTGTTGAATAACCCACAGGAGGGTGAGGGACAGAGAGATGAAGAAAGCAAAATGAAATCTGTGAGTGAGTTACTAATCCTGGGTTAACAGAGTCCTTCTTCCCTGGGAAGAGCTAAGGTGTGGCAGAGGTGTGTCAGAGAATGGTTTCCATTCAGCTAATTTGACCAGAAGAGCCCACATTGAGTCTTGATTCTGACCAGAAAAGAATCACCTGAAAGTGGATGTTGAAAGAGTCACCTCCTTGGAAATATTTGCTAATGAGCACCTTCTGCCAGCTGGCCAGGAAACTGCAAGAAAAAAAAAATTCTTATAGGTGTCTCTTGTATCAAACTCCGGGAGGAAGATCTGCACTGCAGATCTATTTTGATAATATAAGCTGGGCAAGTTTAAAGACTTAGAATAAGTTGGACCAAAAATCAAAAAGAGCTGTGAGACAAAACCGCTAGGCAAGAGGGAGAAATTGAACATTAGAGTAAATTCACTAACATATTCAGATGCCTAGACACCAGCAAAAATTGCAAGTCAACATAAGAAATAGGAAGACATGGCTCAACTAAAGGAACAAACCAAAAATGCTGATGAGATACAGGATTAAAGATGATTAATCAATGATAATCACACAGATATCCTAAATCAACTCAAGGAGTTGAAACAAATATGACTAAAGAAATAAAGGCTATTAAGAAGAAACTAGGTGAACATAAAGAAAAATATGAAAGCCTGCAATAAAAGCATCATAACTTATGCGAATGAAAGACAAAATGGATGAGATTAAAAATAATCAAGGTGTTATAAGGACTACATTTAAGAAATGGAATTTATTGTCTTACAGTTCTGGAAGCCATAAGTCCAAATTGGTTTGGTCTGAGATCAATGTTTCAGTCAACAGGAAATATTCCATCTGGAGATTATAAGGAAGAATCCATTTTCTTGTCTATTCCAGCCTGTAAACTTCATTCCTTTAGACTTATCCAGTTTCTGGTAGGTTTCAGCATTCCTCAGGTCTTGGTCCCTTCCACCATCTTAAAAGCCTACATATCTACTCTGACCAGGGATATTCCCAGAACCCTAGTTCATTATTGAATCTCACACATTTTCTTTTATTGTTTATTTTGTTTCATTTCTACTATGACATAAGAGCAGTGAAAGTGGGAAGCTTGTATATTTTATCAATTAGTCCCCAGAAAATTGAGGTTCTGGAATAATTGAAAACTGTAATAAATATGTGATATTGAAATAAATGTCCTGATGATGGATGAGGATCCAAAACCTATTATACAGTTTATGCCATTAACCTAGCTCATCTTCATGGAGATACACTATCAAGATGGGTCTACTTCTTGTGGAACTGTTTCTTCCTCTAAGGCATTTAAATATTAGTGCCATTTATTCTTCACAAAGAGTGGATATTTAGTGGGAAAATAAGTCAAATAAATCAACAAATACTAGTAATAACTGGAATAATTAATGAATGATTGTATGTACACCTTATCATTTCTGAGGCATTTTGAGAATGAGAACTACTACCTCTTATCTGCAGTGATGTTCCACCTCATTATCTCCAGAGATTTCTCTGTATTTTTTGTCACAAGTCACTTGGCAACTAATTTTAATTGTAGTGAATATCACATTTCCTCACTAAAGATTGAGCAAAGTTTTCATTCCCAGATACCCATACTATTCCAGGTCTGAAAACATTAGTTTCCTTCTCAAATTTAAATTAATTTACATCCTATATAACTTAAAATAACAATAATGGCATTTAAAAGTGAAAATTTATGCACCATCAGGCATTATTAATTTATATGTTTTTTCATGTTCCACTAATTAGTTATGCACATACATATTAAGCATATATAAAGTTACAGCACATCATTTTGTATTGTACACCATTTAGTTAATATTCAATGTTATTTTCAGATTCACTCTAGTCATTATAATTTGCTGATGAGCACCATCTGCCAGCTGGCCAGATACATAAAAAATAGAATCTCAATAATATTAGACATATTAAAGGAACAGCTTTTCCTTCACATAATTTTGCAAGTATTGATTTGAAGAAAAGTTTCATATTCTTCCTACTAATTGTTTCAAAATTCTGCATGCAACATAACCAGATCACTTCACAATCTTAGATTATTATCCTAATAATATTTAAATAAAAATAAATTAGGCAATATTCTGAATAGTGTGGGAAAGCATGTTTTGTTAATGTTTTTTTCCCTTTCTGATATTTCTGATGCAACACTAGTTAAATATTTATTCATTTTTATTTTAGGATTGTCTTTTCTTCAGTATGAAATTGTTCATGCTGATGAAGAAATTTGAAATCACTAATGATTTTCCTCCATTCATTACAGTGAGATATAAATAAAGTATTTTTCATACTTATTTCATTGAATATTTACTCCAACACAAATTATCGGCTGTTCCTCTAGAGTCTTCCATTCATGTAAAAGATTTTCCTCTCTGATTTTCAATTGCAGGAGTTATTACTCACCTGTATTTTTCATCTATGCACTTAGGCTGAAGTTCAGCATAAATGTCCTCCTGGTAATATAGACATAGAGTTCTTCCCAGTGTAATTCATTCATGCCTAAATTACAAATAAAGGTATTTATCATAGATGACATTGACATAGAATTATACTCCTGTGTGTGTTTTCTCATTTGTTTAATCAATAGTCTATGTATGAAGCCTATTCCATATTAATTACATTTATATTGTGAGTTCACTCACGTTTTCTAAGATTAGAACTCTGACAGAAGTCACTCCCAAATAGATGGCATTCATAAGTTTTCTCTCCAGTGTTCATTGTCTCATGATGTCTGAAGGTAAAATGTTGACTGAAAGATTTCCCACATAGACAATATTCATAAGGTTTTTCTCCTGTGTGAGTGTTCTCATGTGGCCTAAACACAGATTTATTAAAGAATTTCTCACATATATGACATTTGTATGGCTTTTCTCAAGTGTGATTTTCTCAGGTTTTCTAAGATTAGAGCTCTGTCTTCCCACAAAGATGGCCTTCAGAAGGTTACTCTCCAATGTGAGTGTTCTCATGTTGTCTAAGGACAGAAGATTTACTGAACGCTATACCACATGCATGACATTTATATGTATAGTGTGGGAAAACATGTTTTGTTAATGGTTTTTCCCCTTTCTGATATTTATGATGCAACACTAGTTGAATATTTATTCACTTATATTTTAGTATAAAAGTTTTATTTTTCTCCAATGTGATTGCATATACATGACGTTTGTATCCTTTCTCTACAATATGAATTTTCTAATGTTGTCTAAGAGAAGACTTTTGTCTAAAGGCTTTAAAACATTCATGACATTTGTATGGGTTCTCTACGGTGGGAATTCTTTCATGTTGTCTAATGTTGAAAGATTTTCTGAAAATTTTCCTACATATTTGACATCTGTATATTTTTCATCAGTGTGAGTTCTCACATGTGGCCTAAGTTCAGAATTTCCTTAAGGTTTTCCCATGTTGCTGACAGTTATATGATTTATTTGTAATGTGAATTTGATTACACTGATTAAAAGATAACAGGTCACTGGGGACTTATTGAAATTGTTCTACAATATAGGGTTTCTTTCTCATATGAGATAACACATATTGAATCATTGTGGGGCTATGAATGAAATCTTCTCCCAAGACATTAAATTCTAGTGGATTTTCCAGAGTGTGAGAACTTCTCTGTTGGAAGGAGAAGAGTTTGCTAAAGTTTGCTCACAAATATTCATTAATTTAATTCTCTATGTAAGAAATCAGGATTAATCATTCAGTCTGTAGGTAAAATTTTTCACATTAGTTACATTAAAATGGTGTGTCATTCTTTAGAACAAATTCTATCTTCTTGGTCATCTCAATTTCATAGCCATTTAATATCTTTGACTTTGTTATGTTTCAAAGACCAGAGATATGCCATGATTTTTCAATTATTCTTTTTTTTAAAAATTTATTTAATTTTTATTGTGGGTAAAAATCAAAATTTTCATAATATATACCAACATTTGCAAAATGATATATAAATATATATGCATATATGTGCATTTGCTTACAAAAATGTTATATATATATATATATATATTTTTTTTTTTTTTTTTTTTTTACCGGGAGGTCCCGGGGATCGAACCTGGGTCCCGCCATATGGGAGACGGATGCCTAACCAGTGGAGCCACATCCGACCCCGTATAAATATATTTTAAGAGGTGCTTAGATTACCCAAAATATTACACAGAACCCACTGGGATTCCCATGTTGCCCACCTCCCACACCACCCACCATAACCCACACAAACATCTCCCACAAGTGTGGCCCACCACCCTCAATGGACTTACACATCCTGGGGTCTTGCCACCAACCATAGACCACAGTTCACATCGTAGAACACACTCTCTCCCACACAGTTCTGAGTAGTGTGTGCTGACTTAAAATGGCCATTTTGAGGACAAATTAATTTTTCCCTAAATTTAAAATTTCCAAAATTTTTGCTGGGAGAATGTTTAATTACATCTATTTCAGCCTGATGATTTTTCTGAATTCATTCCCAAGTCTTTTTTTGTATGACCTGGGTTAATACACATCAAATTTACCATTGAAAAAATGGGAGATGAGGCCTAGCTGCAGATATGTTGCATGGATATAATTTCTTCTTTTCAAGGTCACATTCCATGCTGGAAATGACTGAGGATCATGGAGCCTAGAAAGCAATGGTATCACATATTTAAGGTGCTGAAAGATAATAAAAATACTGCCAAACAATAAATCTGTACCCAACAAAGCTGGCTTTCAAAAATGAGGGATAGTTCAAAATATTCACAGATAAACAGAAATTAAGAGAGTTTGTCAACAACAGACCTTACCTTCAAGAAATATTAAAGTAAGTTCAACAGTGTGAAAGATAAAAACAGGAGAGGTGGCATTGGAGGAAAATGTAGAAAGGAAAATTGTTAGTAACAATAACAAAAAGGATAAAAAGATAAAGACAAAATACATCATATATAAACTTAAAAATAAAATGGCTAATATAAGCACAGTCTTGATTGTAATAACATTAAATATTTATGGAGTAAACTCTCCAATAAAAAGACACAAACTATAAGAATGGATAGGGAAATATGACCCATCTCTATGTTGTCTACAAGAAACTCATCTTAGATCCTGGCACTCAAGGAAGTTAAAAATGAAAGGTTTGAAAATGATTTTACTTGGAAAAAATAACCAGAAAAGGGTGGGAGTAGCTATATTAATATCAGAGAAAATAAACTTTAAATGGAAAATTTTTGTAAGAAATAAAAAAGAAAACTATATATTGATATAAGGGGTAATTTATCAACAAGAAAGAACAACCATAAATATTTATACAACTAACCAACATACACTGGACAAACAATGGATAAACTGGGAGGAGAAATAAATGCCTCTGCAATTACAGTAGGGGAGACTTATACACCATTATCAGGATTATGCAGAACATGCTGACAGAGGGTTAATAAAAATCAAAGACCTTGAAAAATACATTAGAGAATTTAGACCTAAGAGAAAATACAGAAAATACAGAACTTTAGATCCATGTACAGGATACACAATCTTATCAAATGCAAGTGGATCATTCTCCAGGATAGACCACATGCTAGGTCACAGAAAATGTCTCAATGAATTTAGAAAGATTGAAATTATGCTAAGTAATTTCTATTACCACAATGGAATGAAGCTGGAAATCAGTAAAGGGCAGAGAAGAAGATTAGGCCAAAAGATATGGAAATTAAACAAATCATTCTTAAACAGTGGGTCAAAGAAGGAATTGAAAAAGAAATGAGTAACTGCCGTGAAATGAATGAAATGAAAACACAACCTATGAAAACCAATGGGATGCAGCTAATGAAGAGCTAGAAGGGAAATTTATAGCCATAAATGCCTATATTAAGAAGAAGAAAGAGCTAAAATCAGAGATCTTAATGCACCTATCAATGAACTAGAAAAAGAACAACAAACTAAACCTAAAGCAAGCAGAAAGAAAGATATAAGGGAGATTAGAGCAGAATTAAATGAAATTGTAAATAAATAAAAACACTAGAAAAATTAACAAAACCAAAATTTAGTTCTTGGAAGATTAATCAACTTGACAAACCTTTAGGTAGACTAACAAAGAAAAAAGAGAGAAGATACAAATACATAAGAAAAGGAGAGAGGGGATATCACCACTGATCCCATAAAAATATAGAGTATCATAAGAGGGAACTTTTAAAAGTTGTATGCCAAAAGGTGGATAATTTAAATTAAATGGACAAATTTCTAGAAACACACAAGTAATCTACATTGACAGAAGAAGAAATTGATGAGCTCAACAGACCAATCACAAGTGAAAAATTTGATTTGTCATGAAAACAGTCCAACCAAAAAAATAAAAAAATAAATAAATAAATAACCCAAGATCAGATTATTCTACTAATAATACTGAAAATATTACACACCAGTCCTGCTTAACCTCTTTCAAAAAATAGGAGTGGTGGGAACAATACCTAACTTACTCTATTCTGCAAACATCACCCTAATACCAAAGCCATATAAAGATGCCACGACAAAAGAAAACTACACACAAATATTTCTCATGAAGCTGGATGTTAAAATACTCAACAAAATACTTGCTAATCATGTTCAAAAACCATTCAAATGAATTATACACAATGATCAAGTGGGTTTTATCTTTGGTATACAAGGATGTTTCAATATAAGTAAATAAATCAATGTAATACACCACATTAAGTGTTCCAAAGAAAAAAAATCGCATGATCATCTCTATTGGTGCAGTATAAAAGTTCTTTGACTATGTACTGCATCCTTTCTTTATAAAAACACTTTGAAAGGAAGGAATAGAATGAAATTTCCTCAACACGATAAAGGGTATATATGAAAAATCCATAGCTAACATAATACTCAATGTTTACATGTTAAAGGCTTTCCCTCCAAGATCTGGAATAAGAGAAGGATGCCTACTGTCATTGCTCTTATTTAACATTGTCTTAGAAATACTAGCTTGAGCACTTAGGCAAGAAAATGAAATAAAATGTATTCAAATTGGAAAGGAAGGAGTAATTTTACTATCTGCAGATGACATGATCCTATATGTAGAAAACCCAAAAAATCTACAACAAAACTTCTAGAGCTGATCTATAAGTTCAATAAAATAGCAGGATATAAAATCAACAATCGGTAGCATTTCTGTAGACTAATGAACAATCTGAGGAGGAAATCAAGAAAAATTTCTTTTTACCATACCACTATGAGAATCAAATATCTAGGAACCAACTTAATTCATGATGTAAAAGGCTTGGACACTGAAAGCTATACAACATTGATAAAGGAAAGTAAACAAGACCTAAGTCAATGGAAGAATATTCTGTCTTCATGGACTGAAACACTAAATGTCATTAAGATGACTGTCCTACCCAAATTGTTTTACAGATTTAATACAATCTCAGTAAAAATTACAAAAGCATTTTTTAATGTGTAGGAAATGCCAAGTATGAAATTTATTTGGAAGGGCAAGGGAACCTAAATAGCCAAAAATATATTGAAAAAGAAAAACAAAATTGGAGGATCAGTCTACCTGACACTAAAGCACACTACAAAGCTACAGTGGTCATAATTGTATGGTATTGGCACAATGATAGCCATACTGAAGAACGGAACTGAATTGAGACTTGTGATATAGATCGTTACATATATGGTCAACTGATATTCCACAAGGCCACAAAGTCCATCCACCTGGGTCAGAATGGCCTCTTCAACAACTGGTGCTGGGAGAACTGGATTTGCATATCCAAAAGAATGAGAGAAGATCACCATCACCTGTCTATACAAAAATTACTCAAGCTGAATCAAAGACATAAATATAAGATCTCATAGCATAAAACTCTTAGGAGATTGTGTAGTGAAGCATCTACCAGATTATGTAGTAGGAAATGTTGTCATAAACTTTACACCCTAAGTGCAAGCAATGAAAAAAAAAAAAAAAAAAAAAAAAACAATAGGTAAATGGACCTTATAAAATTAAAATTTTGTGCTTCAAAGGAATTTGTTAAGAAAGTACAAAAACAGCTACTCAATTCGAGAAAATATTTGTGAACCAATTATCTGATAAGGGGCTAATATCCAGCATAAGTAAGGGAACTCTACATCTTGAAAAGAAAAACAACCCATTTCCAAAATGGGGAAGAGATTTGAATGACACTTTTCCAAAGAGAAAGTAAAAATGCCTCAAAAGCTTATGAACAGATGTTCCACATCACTCATTATTAGAGAAATGCAAATCAACACTGCAATGAGATATTATTTTATCCCTATTAGATTGGCAGCTATTAAAAAAACAGAGAGGAATCCTGCCACCTTTCCAACTTAGTTCCTGGCTTTTAAGTACGTCTCGACTCGTCTCTCCCTTGTGTCACTCTCCTGTTATGTCATCATCTCATTGCATGGCTCGCGGGTCTTGGTGGCTCACCCAGTCATGGCACCTGATAGCTCACCCGTGGATGGGGCCTTGTGACTCAACCACTCGTGTTGCCTGGTGGCACACCTGTGCACGGGGCCTGGCAGTGCACCTTCACATGGGGCCTGGTGGTCCATGTAATTTCTATATCTTTCTTTTTTTTATTTTTACCAGGAGGTCCTGGGTTTTGAAGCCAGGTCCCTCCATATGGGGGCCAGATGCCCAACCACCTGAGCCACATCCACCCCCCTGTTACATCTCTTAAGATTGACCAAAGATATCCAAAGTTGCAGTCTTTTCCATACAGTATGGTCATATAATAAATCAGGCTTAGTTTATCACCAGCATTCTAAAAACCAGACCTAGGGAAAAAATCTAGGTCTGGGAACACATGCATGGCTTCTAATATAGCAAAAGTTTAGCCTACCCTGATTATCACAAAATCAGGACAGTAAGAATACTCACACATGGATGAATCTTGAAGACTGGATATCGCCTCTCACTAAAGGACAAATATTGCATGATCTCACTGACATGATTAAGTATATTCAATCGATTCACAGTTTTAGAGTCAGGAAGATAGGTTATCAGCAGAGATAAAGGAAGTAGAGTGTGGCAAGTTGATGCTCAATGTGGGAAAAACACATGACAAGGAAGAAGGATGTGATTTGGCAGTGGATGGGGGCAATTGTGGTTGAAGATACTGAAATATGAGGGTAAGCAGGGTGGGGGAGTTGGGTTGGACTATCCAAGGGATTGGATGGAAGACTGGAGGAAGGAACAGGTAAGTTCTGGGGATTTGTAAGTCTGTGATTTACACTATAATGGTGGGAATGTTCTCTTGATAAATATGCAAGGGAGGTTTACTGGTGCAGTGCATTGGTAGTGGGGGAATATGTGAGAAAGTGTGCACCTGAGGCATGCTTCTGTGGAATATGAATGTGTTCATCTTGTCATATGATGTCAACTCAGTGGGTGGAGGCCCACACAATATGTAAGAAAGTATTAAACTCCCATCCTGGGAAGTCCTGCTACATTCTCAAATAGAGAGGCAAGTATCTCAAGTACATAGGCAGTGATTAATAAAAGAAACAGACCAGTATGGCAAGCCTTCAATATTAATGCATGTAACTATGAACCTTATTATTCAATAATTGTAACTTAATGGTTGTCATATTTTTCGAGGGAAAAGAGAGGGGAGAATGAGTGAAATAGAGGGTATTTTTGGGGCATTGGAACTGTTCTGCATGATCTTGCATTGAAGGACAAGGCTCATTTTATATTTTGTCAGAATCTGTAAAAGTGTACAGTAAAAAATGTATACCATAATGTAAACCATTGCCATGATTAGAATTGCTTTGATATTTGTTTGCAAATTGTATCAAATGTACCAAACTCAAGTAGGATGTTATTGGTAGAGGAGGATAAGGGGAGAGGGGGCTTGATGGGATTTCTCTATATATTCTATATGACTTTTATGTAAACTAAAAATTCTTGGAAAATAAAGTGAGAAAAAGTAAGACACTTGGGTAACATTCAGAAGGCATTGTCTGAATACCTAAAGATAACAGAGCTTAAGGTGATGAAAGCCACAGAGGAATTTTTTTAAAAATTTAAGTTGATTTTATTTTAATTCATTTTATTTCATTATTAATTTTTGGCTTTGTTTTTTTAAGAGGGTTTGGATTGCAGAAGGGTTGCAACTGTAGCAGGGGAGAGTCACTGGTGCAGGTCATCAGTTGTGGGAAAATTTGTGGGGAGGGGTACACCTGTGGCATGCCTCTATGGAATATAAAATGTGTGTTCATGTGGTCATGGGGTGTTGTCTTAGTGGGTAGAGACCCACAGAATAACCATGAGAATATTGAGTTTTCATCCTGGGGAGTCCTGCTATGTTATCTAACAGATCGTACGAATCTTTAGAACACATGAGCAGTGCCTAGAAAATGACGATAGACAAATATGCCAGGCTCTTGATATTTGTGCTTGTACTTATGAACATTGTTCTTGTGAAATTGACACTTAGCCTAGTAATATATATTGTCTAAGAGTTACCTTCTGAAAGCCTCCTTGACATTCAATTGTTGCCTCTCTAAGCCATACTCAGCATATAAACTCACTACATTCTGCCCAGCATATGACATGACTCACAGGAAAGAACCTCCATGGCATCAAGTGATTATTACCAAGTTCCAAATAGTGATGCTTTTGAAAAAAGACCTAGACCAAAGAGGGGCAATATTAAGTACAATTGAGTTTTTATGGCTAAGAGAATTCAAAGTGAGATAGGAGGTCATTCCAGACTTTATACTTATGCATGTCTCAAGAGGATCAAACTGGCTACCACAGTAAACAGTGCCTCAAAAAAGGGTGCTCCTGTGGGGTCTATAGATATCTAGACACTATAGGCAGAACAGGCAATGCCAGGAAATGGCACCCCTTTGGTGAGTCTTACTTTGGACTATATGATAACCTATCTTCCCAATGTGTCAGAGTTAGACTCATTTAAAATTGTCCCACACATGGTTCTTCTGTCCCTTTTATTCATTCCAGAGAATTATATCTTTTTCCTGTTTATATGCTGGGTGACCCCTTATCTCAGCATAGTTGTAAGCAACACCTACTCTCCAGCTCATTTGACTCACCATTACAACTAACAAAGCATTAAATTGGAAAATGTCCACTTCAAAAACCAGAGAGTATCTACAATTGCAAACAAGACATTTCTATCCATCTGCCCTTTTGTAATCTAAAATACCTCTCAATCAATGCAGAGAGGGCATCACCATTCCCAAATCCTCAAGATTGAGTAATGAACAAACATAAGGTGGGACTGCAAGTATGGAATAAATTAGATTTATTATTATTTTAGTAATGGAAGAATGTTTGACATTATGTAAAGTCAGTGGTCACCAGAGGTTCTGAGGGGAGTGAGAGGGAAGAAGAGTTGCAACATGGGGCAATTTAGGGACACTGGAAATTGTTCTGCATGAGAGTGCAATGATAGATACAACTCATTATACATTTTCTCAAATCCTATAAAATTGTGTGGCACAGATTGAAAACCATAATGAAAACTATAGACCATGCTTAGTAGCAATGCTGCAATATGGGTTCAACAATTTTAACAAATGTACCACACTAATGCAAGATGTTGTTAATTGGGGGAATTGTGAGAGAAGGATGGGTGTGTTATATGGGAATCCTGTATATTTTTTATTGAAAATATATGCAATCTAAAGCTTCTTTTAAAGTAAAGAAAAAATGCAGATTCCTTGCCTGAAATGATTGGGGGAAGAAAGAAACATTATTAGAGAGCCATTAACAGAATTACAAAAATCTAAGTAACCCAAATGTTACTATGATATATTTCAATATTGTCAATTATAGATAGGGAATGGTGAAAAGATGTCACATTAAGGGTTAGAATCTCTTTTTTTAAAATTGAGAGTTAAAGTATTTTCAGGATTAAAATAAGGGGGAAATAAAATGAAGTATAGATGTTTGTAGGTAAAGTGAAGATAAACCTGAAAGAGGAGGACCATGGCAATGGAAATTATATGAAAGTTTAACTGCAATAAGTACATTAATATTCCTTTGCCTAAAGCCAAAGACAATGACAAATGGATACTTGAATAGAGATGAGTACATGTGAGATATAATGACATCATTATAGGATTTCTTGCTCTTTTTCCATGCCATTTTTAAGAGATTATCACTCACTTAAGGATATTTTTGATGATATTCCCAGTTTATTGACCAAGCCCATTCTTGTGTGAATTCACAGGTTCCTGGATCTTACCTGGTCTCTGGACTTGGAGAAATTCTAATAATACTTTCCACAGCTCATTTCCCTGCTGCAACTGAGAAATCGCATCTGATTTGCAGAGTTGACACCCAGTTTATATGAAAGAGATACAATGGATTTTGAATTATATCCTAATAACTGTGCATTATCTTCAAGTCCAGGGCAGGCTATGATGAAGAATAAAGTAAACATTGAAGGTCAAAACAGGGAAGCACACCTTGAACACAGCACATTGACAATCCTTCAATAGCAAAGTTGCTTGACCATATGCCATAAAACCTTAAGGCTTTGTGGTTATTGTGGTCCATGCCCAGGCTGAGAAACTCTAGCAACTTTTTTCTTTGCATAAAGGGAAAATTATGTTTCCACAGTGGTTTAATAGTATTTCTTAAAGTAATCCAATAATCATAAGATCTACCAAAAACAAATATTTATATATGGAAAGTGTATCCTGATTATTTTTTGACTGTTATGATATACCAACATAGTCCCTAAAGCATAATTATTAGATAATATTTAATCAATTTATATATCCATTTAAATAAAGTTCATTCAGTTCTGAAGAAACTTCTGTGTATTGGGGATTGTGTAGCAAGAATGACATGAAATTTTAGTCTGGAAGTTTAGATTTCAGTGGTGTGGAAAAAGATGTCAGTTAATAAGTGAAGAAGCAAATTTCTTCCAGATACTTTTAAGTTTCATGAAAATATAAGGGCAGAACTTGGAATGGCATATGAGAAAACTCTTCCAAATACTTGTTGAATAGTTATTTGACAGAGAGTTAGATAGATGATGATAATAAAGATGATACATGGTAGGTAGGTAGATAGATAGATAGATAGATAGATGATAGATAGATAGATAGATAGATAGATAGACAGACAGATAGATGATAGATAGATAGTTGATAGATAGATAAATAAAATTTTGGAAGTTCATCAATAGAAATCTGATGATTGATAGTTTTCAGTGTCACTTCTCTAAACAGCTTTCTCTGGACTGTGTCTATCTTGGTCTACTCTTCCTATGTGAAATCTATGGATATATATTTGAAGGTCACTGATTCCTAAAACAACAGAGGCATTTAAATTCTGACAGGACTCTCCACAGTAATAACACAGTCAGGTCAGTTAGATGACATCATGAGGAATGGAGGTGCTATGTGGAGAGAAAGCTCAAATTATGTTTGAAATTTTAGTCGGAACACTATGAATGAAAACCTAGTATTTGTATATTAGATATACTTAAAGAGACATTCACATACTGAACATATAATATTTCATTATAAAGCAATATCACAAGGGTTGTGGTGTGATAATAAGTGATAAGTTTAGGCAGTCTAGTAGCACAAGTCAGGGACCATTGAAAACTGCTATATTCTCTTGCAATCCTGGCCTGACTTTTCCTGACTCTAAGAGGCCATACTCAATTTCACCTTGGACCTCCAAATTCTGATTATCATTTTCTATCTTATCTTCTCCTTGATTCTCAGATAAAAGATAAGAGTGTTCTTAATGTGTTCTGGTCTCTCCATTTCTTCAACAGTTTTCACCAAATCTAAAATTTTGCTGTAACTAATGAACTCCCTTTCCTTTATGAACAGCTGAATCAAGGGGAAAATGTTCCCTTATTCATTGCTTCCACTTATCAAAATTGCACAAACAATATTTACAAAGGGAAATGTTTGAATAGGGACTAGGGGATGATAAGAAATTCAAACATATTTTCAAAATACAAAAATATCTATATAGGGAAGCGGCTGTGGCTCAATCAGTAGGGCTCCCGTTTACCATATAGGAGGCCCCGGGTTCGGTTCCCAGGGCCTCCTGGTGAAGGCAAGCCCGCCTGCACGGCGTGGTTAGCTGACCCAGTGAGCACAAGCAGCAAGGGGGGGATAAATGAATAAATAAATAAAATCTTAAAAAAATATATCTATATACACTTTAATATATTTACTATTAGAGAAAATAAATTATTTCTCATGGCATACATTGTTTAACCTGTCTTGTGCTCCCCTAACACTATGCAACACTTACCACAGCACCTGTAACACTGGATTGAATGAACTCATCTGCTCAAATATCTACCTCCCGTTTGGAGTGTTAAGTTGTGTCCTTACTCATCTCTATCACATGTTGTCACCACAATCCTAAAACCATTACTACCATTAACTAGGTTAGTGAGGAAATTATTTCTCCACCAAGGCCATGGGCTCCCTCTCTTCTGTGAGAAAACAACCTTAATGGAACCTGGAACAAATTAGTGCAAATATAGGAAGGAGATTATTTCTTAATTTGTTGCTGACCCATCACAGTTATCCCAGAGTAATGGACACACTTGGGTCATTCTCAGATCCTTGAATGTCTACTGAGTGCACTCATAATAGACAGTGTAATAGGAGAAATCTGTCCATGTTCTGTCAATAGAGATGTAATTTCAGTAGAAAAAGAAATTCCTCTCTCACCAGGGCATGCATTGTCAACTGTTTGGCCATCAGCTGTATTCCTCTGATTTTTCAATCTTAGGAACAGGCAGAGGACAAAGCAGGCAATGATGACTGTGGAGAAAGAAGCCATGAGATTCAAGACTTGTCCACAATTTCTAGAGCCACTGATTTTAAATACCTTAACTTTCACCTGGATTTATACCTGCATCCAACAAACAGAAATACAAAGTGTGCTTCAGAAAACTAGTGAGAAGACTGTCATCTCCCTATATAATAAGAGATGATGATGGCCCTTTTTAATAAATAAAATATTTATACAGATATTATAGATATGAATATGAAAACTATTGTTTAATATGTTAACTAGCCCATAGTGTTCTGAATTTTACATTTTCTCTGTGATTAAAAAACATAGATATTCCTAACAGTGGCCACATGTGGATTTTGGTGACCACATAAAGACAAACACTGAAATTTCTCAGATTTAAGGAATTTTGGTTTATGAACTAGCTGTTTATCAGTCCCCTGGACACTTACTCCCTTCCTGCTCTTCCAAATTCCTGCCCTTTTTTATATACTTCTCCCAAATCATTTTGATTTCCTCACATGGGGTTTCTAGAAATATTACTCCCAGAAACCTGGCTTTTAGATATATCCTCAAGATTTTGATCCCATTCATGAAAATTAAAAATGCAGTTCATGGTGGTGTTAATCAATTAAAGACTTAGATCATTTGAGCTATCAATATCATCAATCCTCTATGTCTAGTCCTTAAACTTCCTTCATCAGAAAGTAACAGATTATATGGGTTGTAATGTACTGTCATATGCCACAAAATTCATATGATAAAGTGGCTCAGAAAACAGAAACTGGGTGGGCACAGGAAAGTACCTTTTTCCTCAATCTGATATTTTAGGAAAATCATTACTGAAATCCTGTCTCATATTAATCATCTTTAGTTGTAAAATCCTTGCATTAATCATTTATATACTATAAGTGACTCTTAACACTTTGTGAATAATGTTATTTCATATGCAAAATGATAATGTGTTATAAACAGAAGAAAACACCCCTTTGTATCTGAAGTCTAGAAAAAAAGGAAAAATGATGTATTAAATGTAACAGATTCACTTACATTGTTCTCAAAATAATTTATAGATTATGATTTATTTGTGAAAAAATATTTATGGATTATTTATGAAAAAGGACATGATCAGAAGTTGAGAAAATTTTAGTAGTATGACAAAATTACATGGCTATAAAATGACAAATCTAGAAATTGAGCTTTGCTTTGCATATATGCCATGCTTAAATTTCTGCAACTTTACATACCATACCTAGGTTTACCCTGGAATGTACCTTGCCACATCAATAACCATGGGTCACAGCTTGTGGTTACAGCCATTTTTTTTTCTTTTTCGCTTGGTTACATGATTGCTTCTCATGATCAGATTTATCTACCACATGGAAACTTTCAGTGCATTGATCCCCCTTGCCAAATATCAGTCACTATAATGTCTCTATCTTCATTATTTCATTATATTTAATCCACATTTACTCATTTCAACAGATATTTACCAACATTTTGATTTTCTTATGTCCAATGTACTGGAGTGTCTATCAATAAACACTCCACATACTTACAATTTTCTATGATGGCATTGACAGAGAACATGACTAGGGTATTGTTCCTGGTACAAACAGAGTCATATTAGTGGTTATCAAGTATATGGTAACTCTGCTGTATTAATACTCTCTTGATAATTAAACAGTTGTGCTATTCTCCATTAACTCTTCGAATCTTCTCCATGTCTTCTGAATTTCACACATTCTCACACTGCCCTTCAATTTCAAAAGATTGAATCATCTCCTGCTAAGCAGATGGATGATAAAATTTTACTACTTACCCCTTAATACCATAATATTTTTTAATATTCCTTGCATGCACACACATTGTCTATTATTTCTCTCCTATTAAACTGAAAAGTCATGGTACCACTGACTGAGTTCAATATATTAAATCGAACCCTTATTCCCTTGTTTTGGTTGGCAACTATATACTGATCATAAATTCAATCTCTTTTGCCAGAAGCCTCTCCCTCTCTTCAAAATCCATCTCATCATGTAAGCTTATATAACTGATGCATGACCTACTTTGGGGGACTTTATTTTTTCTTTCTCTGACATCTTAGTCTCCTGTTTTCAAACTACTGTAGTTACTCCTTCCACTTATCCACTGTAAAGAAGAGTTCAATACATTATTGGAACATCTTAAAACTAAATCCTAGCCCCTCTTCTCTCCTCTTATCCACTATCCTGACATGCTCACATATTTAATTGATTATAATTTCTTCCATCCCTATCTCTGAATTGATAGTAACAAACTATTTCTCTAGGCTGTTTCTCTGAGCTAACATCATTAAATGCTTAATTGCATACACCTAAAATGGATTATATTTCAGAACATTACCTGTGTCCCTAAATAAAAACATCTCCTTTTGTATTCAATATCAAGGTTCCCACTAGATATTCATAGATTGATCCTTTACATTCCTTCACAAAACTACAAAAGACAATAAAACAGTGTTTTTATATCTATACTAAGCGCATTTTCACCATTCATTCCCACCTTAATCCACAAACATACCTCCTCACTCCATACTCATTTTCTCTCATTCCTAGTTTGAATATGAATTCCTCAGGGATCCTATCACTGAACTCCACCAATGTTAACATTTACATTAGCTCTATGATTGGTCTGTCTCTCCCATTGATGTGGACACAGAAAAATCAATCCATGAATGTTAAGATGAGACAAATTTCCCATTGACCAATATATATGCATTTTAAACCAGGAGAAATATGTTAACAATTATCTCACCTACCCTCAGAAGACCAACTACCTGAAATATCTATAGTCATATTAAATGATTATCTTCTGATGAAAAATTCATTGAAAAATAAAGAAGTCATGTTGAACATTTTCTCCATTACTCAGTAGGACCAAAGTAGACTGGAAAAATGAGAGAAGCCAATACTTTACTGAAGCTGTGATGAGAAAATAAGAAATAAAAGTTTGATGGTGAGCACTCATTTTATAGAGTTGATGATTTCATGAATCATCCAATTCAAACAATGCATCCTGCTTAATTTGCATGTCAATCAAGATAAGTGTAGGGAGTAGATGTGGCTCAAGAGTTTGTGTGAAAGTTTCCCATGTAGGAGGTCCCACATTCAATCACTTGCCCATGACCTTAAAAGAACAGCCTTATCAAGATCTGGCCTTTGATAGAAAATAGTTTCCATTTAATTTGGTAAATCCAGAGATGCAACTAAGTAGAACAGATTATGTCCTTTAATTCAGTCATCCTTCTACATATCTCAAAAGCAACCCACACATGCCTTACTCTATATGTCTCTCTCTTTTGTGGATTTTGGTGGTTCTAGGCTATACTATAGAGAATATGCAGCAAATGAATCCTTAAAGCTATTTATTTCTGAGAGGTCTTGTGATTTACCAACATTCTGTCTGGTTATGGGTATCTGTTTGACTCTAAATAAATATAAGTATTCATCCTGAAATTTTATATTCAAAATATTAGGGATTCACAGAAAAATGCTAGTAGAAACCCATTGAAATATATAAAGCAGCAAAATTATATGATCATATTTGTGTTTGCAAATTAGTCTTTTACTGAATCATAGAATGAAATAACTTAGAGACAATTGGTGACATTTAAGAATTAGATGATTGCTTTGCATAGGGGCTTGAAAGTGAAAATATGAGGGGCAGGATGGAAGGTTATAAGATATAATAAAGAATAAGCAAATCTCTATCATTTCTTTATTTTGTCAGATATAATTGAGTGCTAATGATGTTAGACTTTGTGCTAAAGACTGAATATGAAAGTTTGAAAAAGTTTTTAGGGTGAAAAAGAGCAATAGCCGTTGAGAAAGAGAACACTCTGTTAAGTATTATATATGGAGGAAAGCAAGATACAGAGAAGCATATTTTCTTAAAATGAGCCCATTTTCTCAGAACAATAACAAATACATGAATGTAATACAAGTATATGCATATTTATATGTATGTACATAATAGAGTACATATATTTTTATAACTTGGTATAATTATTTAGGTATGAATAATAATAGACAAGTTACCAGATAGTAATTATGAATTACCATGGGTTCACTTTCAGGACATGAACAGAGAGTCAAGAATTAAAACATGCTTAAAAGATGGTAGGGAAAATGGCAAAGTAAGAAGCTCCAGGAATAGTCCTTCCACCAAAACAACCACTGAAGTGGCAGGAACTGTCGAATCAACAATTTTGAAATTCTGGAGACTATTGGAATAGTGTGCAACATCCAGAAAGGAGCAGGAGAAAGAGACTTGTAAAATGAAATAAATGCTACTGAGTTTCAGCCTCCCTGCAGCAATTACTGTCCCCCTTCCCCTAATCTTGTAGTGGGCACCAGTGGTGAATAATTTGTGGTACAGTCACATGATACCATAATATTATATAGTCATTGGAATGAAAGAGTTATAGCAGTTGAGTAACAGAAAGCTCTGTGAATTGTTATTTGAGAAGGAAAGCAAGATGCAGAAGAGTACATATGAAATGATCCATTTGGGTAAAACAACAAATACATGAATATGTTGAACAAATGTAGGGGTATTTATGAATGCATTAAAGAGTAGATATGTATATCTGAATATCAGGTGTGATTATTTAGGCACAGATAAGGCAGACAACTTATTAGATTGTTAATATGAATTGCCTTGGATTCACTTGTGAGATAGGTAGAGGTAGAACATGCAGAAAAGATGGAAATTAAAGAAAAGAGCATAGATAACATGTGCTCCTGTGTAGAATTATTTATGAGTGTGTGCAATGTGTACTGTAAAGTGTCCCATTTATATGATTCATGTGTCAATATGAATTAAAAATTAGAATATCTAAAATTGTAGTTACTGAATTACAGGGAACCATGATAGTTTATTAAATGGTAAAAGGTGAATAGAAATAGGGGACAGTGTGACCTATCTTCTAAAAGGCAAAGAGCTGTACATGAATATCTGTACCTGTATGTATGTCCCCCAGAAAAGAAGACAGCATTTAAGAATTCACATGTGTCATTAACATCGGGCACTTTGAGGGAAGAGGTATAATTTACATGAGGGAATGGCTCTAATTATTAATTTATACAAGTTTATAATGTGTTAAAGAATTAATAGCTATATATATATAAATATTTCATTGGATATTTTCTAAAATTATTTTATTCATTGGATGAAGAGCATGACTACAGACTGTACCAAAGCCAGACACAGCAGATCTGTTTCCTCTTTGAAAACAATGACCTCATCTTATCTCTATACCTAGAAATAACCAAAAAGTATTTTATGAGAGTCAATGTGCTTCTTCTTGATGTAACTATATTTTTTAACTTTAATTTAAAGAAGTTTTAGATTACAGAAAAGTTACATGGAAATTATAGGGGATTCCCATATACCTCACCCAATTCCCTTAACACCTTTCCTCCTATTAATAACATTTCACATTAGTGTTTTACATGTTTTACAATTGATGAACAAATATTGAAACATTGCTACTAACCATGGTGTATAGTTTACATTATGGTTTACACTTTGCAAAGCACAAATTTATAGGTTTTGAGAAAATGTATAAGGCTCTGTATCCATCATTGCAATATCATGCAGAAGAAAATGCTCTATGTTCTACCTAGTATTTCTTCCCCATCCCCTCAGAACCTCTGGTAATCTCTATCTTTATATCAATGTTGAAGTAAATATAAAGAGTGCATTTCTAGAGATAGAGAGTAGTTGGACAAGAGTGCAGTTCAATAGGCAACATATTGGCCTGTACAAGATTCTCTTTCTCATATACTGCTCTCACATTTTTCCCCAATGTGCTCTACTTGAAAACTCACCATTGTACACTATAGGCCTTCTCAGAAGACTGAACAAATGGGGAGTTAACTGAGAAGATGTAATATATAAGGAAAAAGATTTTAGGCAAAAGGTCTTTAAGGGGTTGGAAGCCATGAGCCAGTCTCTGCCCAACCTCTACCCAGCTCCTACTGTGGTACATCTGTGCTACACAGGCTTTTATTTTTCATGGTGGTAGTATACAGATTAACCACCTCTTAAAGTCCTCAATTACTTCTGCCTCAGAAGCTAATGATCATTGGAACTGTCAAAATCTATCTGCAAAAATAGGACACAATGGGGATGGATGTGATTGTCCTGAAGGCCCAGACCACCTTTCTGGTATCTCTGAAAGCTTCTCTGTGCCACTCTGGGTCTCATAGCTCAGGGAGATGGATATGTCTCTGGTACCTCCATGAGTTCCCAGGCCCTGGGGCTTCATGCTTGGCTATGAGTTATGTTATGCTGCCCACTAGAGAATTTGGCTCTCCCATCCTCACTTATGATTATATAGATTGCTCTAGTTCAGTTCATGTTTAGGATAAATTTACCTCTCTATTTTGCCTTTACTATGATCTGTACTTTTGTCTATGTGATGATCTCAGTATAGGTCAGGTCATAGAATAGATAAAAATAAAAGCCAAGAAGACTCAATGATATGTGTAAAATTGCAGGATAAAATCTATTTAAAAGTTCTCATACATTTAAGGAGAGCTTTGCAGCAGTATATCCATGATGTACTGGTTCTACTCTTACCCAGAAAAGTAAAGTGCTCAGTAGAATTCTTCTACCTCAACGGCCACTTCAACTGAACTAATAGGAAACAATATATCATAAACCCAAATTCAGTTTCTTCCTGTTAGGAAACTACTGGTGTCATGAACTCACTTTATCTCACAATTCCCTCCCATCCTCTTGCCATGCCCTCCTTCTTTTCACGGCCTGTAGGTTGGCCCATTGTTTCTATGTAGGCACTATTCCCCACAGCCTTGCACTGATTCTGTTCCTTCTACCATGAAAAAATAAATTTACATCATCCTTCAGAAACACACTTACCATGGATCTGGCTTGTCTGAGACCCTCTTCAGCATCACATGCCCCAATAATATTCCATTTCTCCTTCCTGGCATACAGGGTGACTCATATTCATGGTCTTCTAGAACTCTTGTTCAGATAAGGCTTCTATATACTCCTGACCTGGGTGAGGTTCTGAGCCTGAACTGATGTTCAGTACCTCCTAGGGCAGGTGATACCCATGAGGCTTGGGTAAGCTAGGGGCTGTAGTGGATGGAATGCTGCTTCTTAAAGAGCAGATATATTGAAGTAGCCTGAAGAGAGGTCTTCACAGCAAGGTTCCCATTTCTCAGCCCAAGCATCCTGATCTTTCCAAGTCAGGGTGTCTTCCAGAAAGTCTTTAAGCCCTTCACCCTCTGTCCTTGAGAATGTGATGCTCTCAGCTTCTTCTGACTTCTCCTGTAAGTAGAAACAGATTTCTTCCCTCTTTTTAATTTCCTTTCTCATGTTGGCCTTCAGGATTCACTGAGTCAGTTGGTAGCACTCTGGAATGGGGCTGTTCTCAGTGGCACCTCTGCCTCTCCAGCATCTCCTCAAAGAGGACATGGCAGCTGAATCCCTCTTGACCTGATGCTCTACATGTGCCAAGTAATGCCTCCATGGAGGGGAACACATGTCAACAAGCCATGCAATGAAAACCATGCTGCCTGGTGACCAGCCAGACTGGGGTCACAGCACTGGGCCTTTCATCCTCCTACATCTTTACAGTGGGCTCAGGGATGCAAGTCTCAGGTTCCTCCTGGAAGGGATTTTGGGATCTGAGCAAGGACTTAATGTTAATTAGATGGGGAGAAAGTGCTCTCTTTGAAGAGTTCAAACTCAGAGATCTGGGGTGTTTTTCCCACTGGTGAATATGTGGTTTTGGTTTGTCCCTCAAAAGCTATACCCTTTACTCTGTGCACTCTGCTAAAATATTTGCACCTGACCTTTGACAATCTGAAACAGACCCATAGGTGAATGAAGTAATGGTCTTCTCAATGGAAGTTGAAGAAGACATCTCTAATACTCTTTGAATCTTGCTGGGCCTGGAGATAGGAGCCTGTGATAAAGTAGCCCCTTATAGCAAACATCTTTACTCTTTGAAAACAGTATAATAAATATTGGGATTTTATGTTTACAACTACAGATTCATATATACATATATGAAATTTGGTATTTATTTTTGAATTCCAAGTGATTTTCTCATTTGTAACATTGAAATCATTTCATATGCCTGAAACTTCCTACTAGTATGTTACTTCTTTAAAGAAGTATTTTATGAAAATGATTTTCTTGGAAAATTCAGAATGCAAACACTGAAATAGGATAAATGGTCACCTCTTTTTAATGTGTTTCCAAACTTCTTTTAAGGGAAGAAAATTTTAACTCATATAATGTGCATTAGTTCTCACAGTTATAACTTTTCTTTTTAGCATTTTTTAACCAAAAACAGTTTAATGTTAAAATTGCTTTTTCCTGAAAAGAGGGTCCTGTTACCATGTCTTTATTAGATGATCTCAATTATATTGCTTTCTTAAATTGCTCAAAAATTACAGTCTCATTAGAAAATGTAATAACAATTACAGTGAAGTAAAAATCTTTCTGTACACCCTGTTCCCTGTCACCCACTCCTCTGCCTCATTTGTCCATTTCTTCCCTTTATATCTACACAAAACATTTAGATCTTGGAATACATAATTGGATACATTTTCTGAGCCAATTCTGGAAACCCCTCAGACTAAAAATTCTTATATTTGCTCCCTCATTTATTCATTCATATTAAGATATTTTGTTAATTTTCCACTAAGTAACAAAAAGTACTTTCTCAGCAAAAGCGTCAGTGAGCTTTACTCCTTATTTCAGATCCATCATTTTTGTTCTGGCCCAGGATAAATCAGGCCCCAGAGAAATCATGGGAACCTTGGACAGGGAGAATCAGACCCCTCATTTTCCAGCTCCCATCAGTCAGACAATTTTCCTTCCATCCTTACCTAAAGTTTTAGAGAAAGGTCTCTTCTTCCCAGATTGTTGATTCATATTACCTCGGTGAATGTGAACCTAAAAGAACAGTTTCTGCAAGATTTTATCACTTGTCCTAGATGTAAGTGCTGTCCCAAATTTTCCTGAGGTTTGGATTCTGATTTAGTCCTGTTTACAGCCAAAGTACCCTCCCACAGGGAGATCTGAGATTAACAACCTCACAGAGGGGCAGGTGGGAGCTGAGTAAGCACCAAGGCTTCTGGTAACCCTTGTGTGACATCATCACTGACATAGCTCAGTTCCATGGGCTCAGTTTGAATGTAAATGTGGCAACAAGAAAAACATGGCATCAGTCAAAGAAGCATATTTTGGTGAGAGAAGTGATATTATATAACAAAAAAGAATTGAAACTTTTCCCTTTCCTCAAAAAAGGTACTGTCAGTTGTGGGAGAGAGAAAAAAGTACAGAGATTGATAAGTAAATGTGATGAGATATTTCTTTCTCCCAAACCTCTCATGGACTGTGGTAGTTATGGTTCATCTCAAAATGGAGGTCTAGCATGCTCCCTGGTTAGAACTGTTCAGAGCCAGATTTTGTAGGTGCTGCAAGGGGGAGAAGAATCAGTAACATATCTCATGATGCAGCAAGCCTTTTATGAATAAACATGATGAGGTGGACATTTGAAGAAAAGTGAAGTAGAAACTTCTAAAAATTTCTACAAACCAGTTAAGGGAGTGTCTACTCTGAAAAGTTGATTAGTATGTGGCAGTTTCTAGGGGGTTGGTAAGCGGCAGTTTCACTGATTCCAGCCTAGTTCCTATGAAGACTCACCTTCATCCTTTACTGACCATGTGTTCTTGGATGTTTCATTTGACCTCTCCATGCCTCACTTTACTCATCTGAAAATAGAGAGGAATCTATCCCTTACAAAGTTTTCTTATTAATATAAAATAATCTAACACATGTAGACACAGAACAATGAAAGGCTTGTAGATATTAAGACCATGTAAATGCGAGCTATTACTGTTATGCTTTAGGTCACAGTTTGCTTAGTAAGTCCAGACTAGGTGATTTCCCTGATTTATGGTTTCAGAATGCCTAAAATTCAAATTTCATCTTAGCCCTGCTTATGAAACTTAAGAATGGTATTTAAGAATATCTTATTACTCTTATTAATAATATCTTACTAATGCTTGTGCTTATGAACCTTATTCTTATAAAATTGAAACTTAGCCTAGTCATATATATTGCTTAAGAAGTACCCCCTGAATATTTCTTTGTTACTCATATGTGGCCTCTGTCTAAGCCAAATTCTGCATAGAAGCTCACAGCCTTTCCCCTGGCATGGGACATGATACCTGGGAATGGGCCTTTCTGACACAAAGTGATTATTCCCAAATGCCAGTTAGCAATACATTTGGAAAAAGAGCTTGACTAAATGGGGAAGTAGTAAATACATATCAGTTTTTATGGCTAAGAGATTTCAAACATGAGTCAGGATTTCATTCCAGTGGTTATATGTATGTATGTCTTCAGAATATCTCTCTGGCTTCCATAGAAAACAATGCCTCCAGCCTGAAATCTCTAGAATTGTCTGCCAAGTATAAGGAGGGCATTCAACCCCAGCAAATCAACACCCAGTCAGTAGGGTTTCCTTGGAATATATGATAACTTATCTCTCCAATGTAGCAGAGTTAGACTCATGCATAATTTTCCTATACATGGTTCTTTTGTCCATTTTATTTGAACCTATAACTAGCATGGTACCAGTTAAATATATGTCCCAGAGATTTAAATCTTTGGGCTATCCGTGTACTAGTTACACCTTGAATCTCAGCAGAGTTGTAGCCAACACCTACTCTCCAATTCATCAGACTTGCCCAGGACAACTAACAAAAGGATGATAATGGACAACACCCATTCCTGTGGGAAAACAGCCTGAAGTTGCAATGTTTCCCTGAAGCAAACAAAGCTTTCTTGATGATGATTAGAAACATTCCAGTTTTGTGTAGAATATTCTGGGTGGGTAGAACAGCAATGACTAAAGAACTTACTACGTTGCAAAGAGATAAGTGGACATTCTCTGCATTATTTTTCTCCTTTTGCAGATTCCCAATAAATACAGTGGTGAAACCAGAATCTGGGCTTTCAGTCCTTGAGACTGTTAGTCCCCTGGTCTCATCTTTTCTCTATTGTGTGTTTGTCTTTTCCTTAAGGTCTGCAGTGCCTTCCTTTCTGACCTTCCATTGGTCAGCTGGTTTCAACAAGTAGCTCCTGAACAGGGATGGATTAGAAGAAGAATCACTTTGAGCGAAATTAAAATGGTGGTGTAACACTGCAGAGCCCCTGAGAAGGTGAAGAGTACTCTGGAGTCCCTGGTAAGGTAGGGGCAACTCTCGAGCATAATTCAGGGTTACTATGGGAAAGAGAGACAGCATGGCAAAGTACCAGCACTATGCTTGTCTCCTAAAGCAACTTCTTAAAGCTGGAAGTACTAAAGCTAGTGAGATTTGTCTTTTAGAGCTCTTACAAGATATTGAGAAATGCTGCACTTGGTTTCAAGATTAGGTAGTTTAGAATTAGAAGATTGGGGGAAAGTAGGAAGAGAATTAAAGAAATTACATGTTCAAGGGGCACAGATCCTGACTACTATTTGGCCTACTTGGTCTATTGTTAAATCAGTACTGGAACCTTTACAAACAGAGAATGAAGAGGAAATAGATGAGGAGAAAGAGAAATTTTTATATAGTTCCCATCACGATTTTCTTAAAGATTCTTTCCCTGAAAGCATTCTCCCTTAGTGCCCATGGTGCCATAAGGAAAAGCATTGTACAGATAAATGTAGATCTAAATATGATAAAGATGGGAATCCACAGCCTGGAAATGGGCAATGGGACACTCCCTCTGGTGTGTCATAATCTTTCCAGAGGGCTTTGGTCAATTATACCCAATCTAAACAGAGCCATTCGGCTCCGTCCCCACAGCTTTCACATCCTTGGCAAACTTATGTGCCACCACCTAGGGAAGTGCCAGCCTGAACCTTGCCACTACTGAAAAACTAATACTTAAGAAACAAAATAAAGTCTGTTGAGCCAATTCAGGAGTGAAAGGGCCTATTCCAGAAGATTTAGTGAGATTAATATTGGGAAGATCTAGTATTAGTTGCAGGGTCATCATTATGGGGAAAACAGATAAATTCTCCTTTCCAGTAGAATATTTAAACTCATTTATCAATTACTCATAAGGCAAGTAAAAGTAAGAAATAAAAGATAAAATAACACAATTAAAAACTGCAGTCATATTTGGACAAATATACAATTTTTCATCCAACAATGAATGAATGCATATTCCTACATACAGAGATAGAATATTTCTAAAATACTTAGTAGAGCATTAAAAAATGCCTCAATAAACTTTAAACAGGAGACATTGTACAGAACTGTGAATTTAAGTTAGAAGTTAACAATAATTGATTTTTTATATAATTGGAAATTTAGAGGAAACCATCCTAAATGTTTTTAAAGACTGAACAATCTTAGAAAAAAAATTAAAGAGCTTTAATTGAATATTGAACTGATTTCACTTTGGACATGTAAATAGCTTGTATAGTCTTCACTCCCAGCCTCTAAACAAGAAAAATTATGAAAAACTGACTTTCAGCAAATCTTAGACCCCTTAGACAATTGAGGTTTCTTTGAAAAAAATCTCCTCAAACACTGAAGAGAAGGGCAGATACAAACAATCACATTCCTAGCACAGAAACCACAGAAGCTGCAGCCTGCCTGGGGAATGATATATGGACTAAAGTAGACTTATTGATATTCTACTAGAGACTTATTTTGATTATAGCAATGGAAGAAATTATATCATTGATGTGGAGGCAGTGGCCACTGGAGGTTCTGATGACAGGGAGAGGGAAAACCAGGTAAAAAATGGGAGCATTTTCAGGACCTGGGAATTGTCCTGAATGACAATGCAATGACAGATGTAGGACATTACATATCTTGTCATAACTTAAACAATTGTGTGGGAAAGAGTGTAAACTAAAATGTAAACTATAATCCATGGTTACTGGCAATGCTCCAAAATCTTTTCACCAATTGTAACAAATGTACCCCACAAATGAAGGATGTTGTTAATGTGGGAAAATGTGGGAGATGTAGGGAGTGGGGCATAGGGGAATTCCCTGTATATTTAGTAACAAAATACTTGGATTACATAAATGTTACACAAAAGATATAAGGATTTCAATATGCCCCACTCCCCACACCTCCTACACCCTCTGATAAGAACATCCTTCATTAGTGTGGCACATTCATTGCAATTATAAAAGCATCCTGGGGCTTCATCATTAAGCATGGACCATAGTTCACATTCTCCCACACAGTTCTGCATGTTAGGTGATGATATAAAATGGCCTAAAACTGTCATTGAAACATCACTCAGGACAATTCCCAGTCCCAAAAATGCCCCCATATTACATTACAACTGCTTTTCCTTCTCCTCGCCCCAAGAGCCTCCAGTGGCCACTGGTCCACATCAATGTTATAATTTCTTACATTGCTAGAATCACAATATGTCTATAGTGGAATACCAGTAAGTCGACTGTAGTCCATAACTCTTCCTCCAATCCCAAGGATTCTGGGATGGTGATAACCACTCCAACTCCAATTGAGAGGGAGCTCATATCCCATGGGGAAGATGGATGGGACTATCTTGCCTGCACCTGCAGACTTTCTCCATTCCCTGAGATGACCATTGTCCATCATCATCATCTCCCCACCAGTTGTCCTAGGTGAGTCCAATGAGCTGTAGAATAGGTGTTGCAACTCCAGCAAAGTTCCAGGCCCAGCTGGCACATGGACAGCCCAGAATCTTGAGTCTCTGTATGTACACCTACAAACTCCAGCACCAAGTATAGGTTTAAATAGAAGGGATAGATGAGTCATGTTCAGGAACGACATAATTCAGTCCAAATCTGTCATTTGCAGGAGCACAAAGTCCATAGAATTGTCCAATGTCAAGGCATCAAACTGTGGAGATATCCACCCTTCACTGTAGGACCTGAGTGTCTCCAGAGCCTTCAGGAGCCCCCATATTTGGGGTAGTATCCACTTTGGAGGTCTATGAGATCCTGCTGTGATGTACATAAGTATTAACTCTGGGATAACATCTTGACCCACTTTGAAGTCTCTTAGTCATACCAACTCATTTGTCTTTTCCTTTTCCCCCTTTTTCTTGAGGTCTTTTTCCAGTTGCATTGTATTTTGGTGCTTGGTAGCAATCCCTCGGTGCCAGGAAGGCTCATCCCTGAGAGTCATGTCCCTTTCTGGGGGGGAGATAATGCCTTCATATGTTGAGTTTGGCTTGGAGAAAGGCTGTATTTGAGCCACAATTAGGCTCTCAGGAGGTAACCCTTAGGCACCCAACAACAATAGGCTAAGTTTCAATTTCAAAAATAAAGACTCATAAGCCTAGTCATCAATATCAAAAGCCCATCAGCAAATCATTCTCTTTTGCCAGTCACTGCCTCTGCATTTGGGAGACTGTTGCTGCTCTCTTAGAGAATGTGGCAGAGCCCTCCAGAATGGCAATTCAGTATTCTCTCAGTTACTGTGTGAGTCTCCACCCACTGTGACAATGTCCCATGAATATTTAAACATTTTTACAGATGTTATATGTATGCTTAGGTGAACTTCCTCCCAAGCATTCCCCCCATCACTGTCACCCCACACCAGCCATCTTCCCCCACCCCATGGAATTGTCCTGAATGACCATGCAATGACAGATACAGGACAGTACATATCTTGCCATAACCTACAAAATTTTCTGGGAAAGAGTGTAAACTACAATGTAAACTATAATCCATGCTTAGTGGCAATTTTCCAAAATGTTTTCATCCACTTTAACAAATGTACCCCATTAATGAAAGATGTTGTTAATGTGGGAAAATGAGGGAGATGTAGGGAGTGGGGCATATAGGCATCCCTTATATTTTTATGTAACATTTATGTAATCTAAGTATCTTTTTAAAAATATATTAAAAAAAATAAAGAATCTTAAAAAAAAAAAAAAAACGAGGAGTTAAATAAATGAGGAATTTCTGGAGTGCAAGTATGGGCTAGCTTGAGAGACAAAATTCCCTCGGGGTAAGTTTAGGGGCATCCACATTGCTTGGGTTTTATCTACAGAAATCCAATCAGATTGCCACTATGAATTTCAGAGAACAATATTTTTATGTTTTCAGGAGTGGAGGGAAAAAATAAAACAAAAGCAGCCCATTCTCATTAATGATTTCCTGCCCTATTTTACCACAGCTTAACCAAAGAGGGTTTTTCCAGATTAACCTGATTGGGGAAATGGAAATATAAGATTTCTCCTGTTCCATCTCCACACAAACACTTTCTGTGGTCAATCTTTAATTTTAG
>JAKSZT010033836.1:44384-84243 GCA_026826555.1 Tolypeutes matacus
CCATGGAGCAATAGGTGGGCATGTGGAAATGAGAAGGATGACCCTAGCTGGACACTAGTTGCCTAAGAGTGTTACCTGGACTTTTCTTCCTCCCTTCCTTCCTTCCTTCCTTCCTTCCTTCCTTCCTTCCTTCCTTCCTTCCTTCCTTCCTTCCTTCCTTCCTTCCTTCCTTCTTTCCTCCCTCCGTCCCTCCCGCCTTCACTTCCTTACTTACTTCCTTCATTCCTTCCTTCCTTCCATCTTTTTACTTTCTTTTTTCTGTTCTTTTTGTCCCTTTATCCCCTTTGCATTTCCATTTTTCCTCTTTTATATTTTTTTCCTTTATTTTATTCAGTTTAAGACATGCAAATTTAAATATTTGGAATAATGGGAACTAAGTGTCAAAGAAGAGCCTTAACATAAATAAAAATAAAAATAAAACACTAAGCAAGAAGAAGGTATCCAACAAAATAAACTCATCAAGATGAAAGGATGCTTGATATCAGAAAAAAATACAAACTATGCTAAGAAATAGAAGGTATGGCACAGTCAAAGTAACAACCTAAAAAGGCAAAGGGGACGTAGAATTTCAAGCAACTAATCCAAGATTTCCACAGAAATCTTCAAAAAAAAGGAGATGAAGGAAAAAAATCAAGGATATTAAGAAGAACTTGGTGAGCATACAGAAGAAATTGTAAATATATATTAAAAAAATAAGTCTTATGTTAATGAAAGATACAATAAAAAATGAAAAATACAGTTGAATCAAACAACAGCAGATTCAAACAGGAAGAAGAAACAATCAGTGAATTAGAAGATAGAATATAAGCAAATTCACAGATAGAACAGATGCAGAAAAACATGGAAAAAATGAACAGGTACTCAGGGATTTGAATGAAAACATGAAAAGTGCAAACATACACATTATGGGTTTCCCAGAGAGAGACTAGAAGGTCAAGGGTGTAGAGGAAGTGTTTGAAGAAATAATGGTTGAAATTTTTCCAATTTTATGAGGGACATGGATATACACATCCCCAAAGGTCACCTTACACAAAACAGAAAAAAATACTAATAGATCTCTTTTAAGAAACATAGTAATCAGATTGTCAAAATCCAAAGATAAAGAGAGAATCCTGAAAGCATTAAGAGAAGGAAGATAAATCACATATAAAGGATGCTCTATAAGATTAAGTGCTGATTTCTCATCTGAAACCTTGGAGGCAAAAAGGCAGTGGTATGACATTGTAACGATCCTGAAAGAGGAAAAAAATTACAGCTAATATTCTGTATTCAACAAAATTGTCTTTCAAAAGTGAGGGAGAAATGAAAATATTCACAAATAAACAGAAATTACCAGTTGGTCAACAATAAACCTGCCTTTCAAAAAATACTAAAGGAAGATCTGCAGGTTGAAAGGAAAAGACAGGAGAAGGATGTTTAGTTTAGAGTTTAGAAAGGAATATTATTATAATGTGTAACAAAAAGGGTCAAAAGATAAGCAAAAATAAGTTTTAACATACGCAAGCCTAATGGCTGAATTAAGTACTTAACTTACTGTAATGACATTGAATGTTAAGGGATTAAAGACCACAGTTAAGAGAAAGATTGACAAACTGTATAAAAATATGGTCTATATGCTATGTACAAGAGATTCACATTCAATCAAAAGACACAAATAGGTGCAAGTGAAAGTTTTAAAACAATTTTTCTATACAAAGCATAACCAAAAAAAAAAAAAAAGGCCTGGGGTAGCTATACTAATATTGGACATAATAGACTTTAAATGTAAAATTATTGTAAGAGACAATGAAGGACTCTATATTCTAATAAAAGTGGCAATCAAAGAAGAAGAAAGAATAATCATAAATATTGATGCAACTAACCAGGATGTCCCAAAATACATGAGGCAATAACTAGCAAAATTGAAAGATGAAATAGACACCCCTACAGTCATATTCAGGCACTTTAATACAGCACTTTCAGCAACAGACAGAACATCTAGATAGAGGATCAATAAAGAAACAGAGATCAAGAATAATACATTAAAGGAACTAGACCTAATGACACTTATGTAACATTGCATCTTCAAACTGCAGTATATATCCCGTTTAAGAGCACATATGGATCATTCTCCAGGATAGATCATATGTTAGTTCATTGAACAAGTCTCAATGAATTTATAAAGATTGAAATTATACAAAGCACTTTCTCTGACCAGAAGGGAATGAAGCTAGAAATCAATAATGGGCAGAGAGCTAGAAAATTCACAAATATATGGATTTTAAACAATAGGCTATAATAATCAGTGGGTCAAGGAGTAAATTGCATGAGAAATTAGTAAATATTTTGAGGCAAATGAAAATGAGAACTCAATATATCAAAATTTATGGGAAGTAATTAAGTCGGTACAAAGAAGAAAATTTAAATTTACATTAAAAAAGAAGAAAGAGCAAAAATCAAAGACCCTAACTGCACATCTGGAGGAACTTGGAAAAGAACAGCAAACTAATTCCAAAGCAAGAAGAAGGAAATAAATAACAAGGAGCAGAGCAGAGTTAAATGAAATTGAGAAAAAAGAGAAAGAATTAACAAAACCAAAAACTGTTTTCATGAGAATATTCATAAAATTGACAAACCCTTAGCCAGACTAAGAAAAAAAGAGAGAACATGCAAATAAAATCAGAAATGCGAGAGGGGACATCATTAGTGACCCCACAGAAATAAAAAGGATAATAAAATAAAAAAAAATAAAATAATTTTTATTTTACAGGGTTATCATTTAACAAATACATTTTGGATGGCTCTAGCTGCCACAGAGAGTGATACCTCTGATGAATCAGGGCAATGGAAATTGAAGACTTTCTGGAAAAGAGTCACAATTCTAGGAAAGTAATCAAATTTGTGTCATGGGAGGAGGTCATATATCAATATTCGCAGAAGTTTGGAAGAAGTTGATTCCTATCCTCATGAATTATCTTGAGGAGTTCAAGACTTCAGTGGAGGAAATAACTGCAGATGTAGTGAAAATAGGAAGTGAAATCAAATTAGAAATGTAGCAAAAAGACATGAATGTTTGGTTGCAAACTCATGATAATACTTCAATGGAATAGATGAGGAGCTGCTTCTTAGGGATGAGCAAACAATGTGGTTTCTTGAGATAGAAACTACTCTTTGTGAAGATATTGTGAATATTGTTGAAATGACATCAAAGGATTTAGAATATTACATAAACTCAGTTTATAAAGCAGTGACAACACAAAATGCACAAACATCTGCACTATAGGCCTCCCAGAGGGAGAATAGAAGGGAAAGGGAGAAGGAGTGTTGAAAGAAATAATCGCTGAAAACTTTCCAACCCTTTTGAGGAAGATGGATGTATATGTCTAGGAAGCACAGCACACCCCAAACAGTATAAATCTGAAAAGGCCTACTCCAAGACATATACTTGTCAAAATGTCCAATGCTCAAGACAAAGAGAAAATATTCAAGGCAGCAAGAGAAAATAGAACTATCATATACAAGGGATGCTCAGTAAGATTAAATGCTGTTTTCTCATCTGAAACTACAGAGGCAAGAAGATAGTTGTTTTGACATTGTCAAGGTACTCAAAGAAAAAACTTCCAGAAACAAATTCTCTATCCAGCAAATCTGGCAATCAAAAATGATGGAGAGTTCAAAATATTCACAGATAAACAGATTAAGAGAGTATACCAATAAGAAACCTGACCTTCAAGAAATGCTAAAGGAAGTTCTACAGTTTGAAAGGAAAAAACAGGAGAGAAAGAGGTGGAGGAGAGTGTAAGAACAACTAAAAAGACAAAAAGAGAAATAAAATCAACATATGACATGCATAAACCCAAAGAAAATATGGCTGATGTAAGAAATTCTTGAGAGTAATAACACTGAATGTTAACAGATCAAATGCACCAGTCAAGACACACAGATTGACAGAATGGATAAGGAAATATGACCCATCCTTATGTTGTCTACAAGAAACCCACCTTAGACCCAGGGATGGAAGGAGGCTGAAAGTGAATGGCTGAAAAACAATTTTACAAGCAAATAATAACCAAAAAAGGGTGGGAGTAGCTATCCTAAAATCAGACAAAATAGACTTTAAAGGAAAAACTTGTAAGAGACAAAGATGGACACTATAAATTAGTAAAAGGGGTAATCTTTCAAGAAGCAAGAAAAATCATAACATTTATGCACCTAATCAGGGTGCCTCAAAATACATGAGGCAAACACAGGAAAAACTAAGTGGAGACATAAATGCCTCTACAATTAGAGTGGGGGACTATAATACACCATTATCACCATTAGAAAGAACATATAGTCAGAGAATCAATAAAGAAACAAAGAATATGAATAATACATTAGAGGGGCTAGACCTAACATATATATACAGAACGTGACACCCAAATACAGCATGATATATATTCTTCTTGAGAGCACATCTAACATACTTCAAGGTAGACCACATGTTAAGCCACAGAACAACTCTCAATGAATTCAGAAAGACTGAGATTATACAAGGTAATTTCATTCATTCAGTGGAATGAAATTGAAAATCACTAAGGGCCAGAGAAACAGATTAGGCACAAACATATGAAGTTAAGCAACACACTCTTAAACAAAAAGTGGGTCAAGGAGGAAATCTCAAAAGAACTCAGTAACTACTTTGGAATGAATGAAAATGACAACACAGCATATTATAACCTATGGGATGCAGGCAAAGCTGTACTGAGATGGAAATTCAGAGCCATAAAATGTATATATCAAAAAAGAAGAAAGAAATAAAATTGAGGACCTAACTGCACACCTGGAGGAACTGGAAAAACAGCAACAAACTAACCCCAAAGAAAGTAGAAAGAAAGAAATAACAAAGATTAGTGCAGAACAAAATGAAATACAAAATAAGAAAGCACTAGAAAAATTAAACGAAACCAAAAGCTGATTCTTCAAGAATATAAATAAAAGTAATAAGCTCTTAGCCAGACTAACAAAGAAAAAGAGAGAGCAGATTCAAATACACAATCTAAAGAACGAGGAAGGGGATATAACTACTGACCCCACAAAAATGAAGAGTATCATAAGAGGATACTTTGAAAATTATATGCCAACAAGAATGATAATTTAGAGAAAATGGTCAAATCCCTAGAAACTCACAAGCAGCCTACATTGATAGAAGAAGAAATTGATGAACTCAACAATCAAATTACAAGTAAAGAGATAGACTCTGTAATCAAAAACCTCCTAACTTAGAAGAGCCCAGGACCAGATGGCTTCACAGGCAAATTCTACCAAACATTCTGGAAAGAGCTAACACCAATCCTGCTTAAGCTCTTCCAAAAAATAGAAATAGAAGGAACATTGGCCAACTCATTCTATGATGCCAACATTACCCTAATACCAAAGCCAAACAAAAATGCCTTAAGAAAGGAAAATTACAGACCAATCTTTCTGCTGAACCTCGATGATAAAATCCTCAACAAAATACTTGCTAATCACATTCAACAACATATCAAAAGAATTATACACCAGGAACAAGTGGGTTTCATCCAGGGTATGCAAAGATGCTTCAACATAATAAAATCAATCAATGTAATACACCACATAAACAGATTGAAAAAATAAAAACATATGATCATCTGTATAGATGCAGAAAAAGCATTCAACAAAATACAGCACTCTTTCTGTATAAAACCACTGCAAAAGGTAGGTACAGAAGGAAATTTTCTGAGCATGATAAAGGGTATATATGAAAAACCCAAAACTAACATCATCTTCAATGGTGAAATCCTAAAAGCCTTCCCTCTGAAATAGGGAACAATACAAGGATGCCCACTATCACCACTCTTATTTAACATTGTCTTAGAAGTAGTTGCTCAAGCACTAGGCAGGAAAAATGTATAAAAGGCATCCACATTGGAAAGTAAGAAGTAAAAATTTCACTATGTGCATACGACCTGGTCTTATATATAGAAATCCCTGGGAAATCTACAACAAATCTTCTAGAACTTATAAAGTAGTTCAGTAAAGTCAGAGGCTATAAGATCAATGCTCAGAAAGCAGTAGCATTTTTGTACACCAATAATGAGCAATCTGAGGAGGAAATCAAGAAAAAAAAATACCATTTACAATAATGAATAAAAGAATCAAATACCTAGGAATAAATTTAACTAATGATGTAATGATGTAAAGGACGTATATACAGAAAACTAGACAAAACTGTTAAAGGATAACAAAGAAGACTTAAATTAATGGAAGAATATTCCCTGTTCATGGATAAGAAGAATAAACATCGTCAAGATGTCAATTCTACCCAAACAAATCTACAGATCTAATGCAATTATTACAATAAAAATCAACACTGTATTTTTTAAGGAATTGGAAAACCTAACTACAAAATTTATTTGGAAGGATAAGAGGCTATGAGTCATTAAAGACATATTGAAAAAGAAAAATGAAGGTGGAGGTATCACATACCTGACTTTAAAACATACTACAAAGCTACATTGGTCAAAACTGCATGGAATTGGCACAAGGATAGACATACTGACTACTGGTACCAAATTGAGAGTTGCAATATAGATTCTCATCTATATAGTCTTCTGATATTCGACAAGTCTACCAAGCTGACTCTGTTGGGAGAGAATTGCCTCTTCAACAAATGGTGCTTGGAGAACTGGATATCCATATCCAAAAGAATGAGAGAAAAACCATCTCACAACTTATACAAAAATCAACTCAAGATGGATCAAAGATGTAAATATAAGATCTAAGGCCATAAAGACCTTGAAAGATAATGTAGGTAAGCAGCTAAAGAACCTTGTCATAGGAAATGATTTCATGAACTTCACACCCAAAGCACAAGCAGCAAAAGAAAAAATAGATAAATGAGATTTCTTCAAAATTAAAAGCTTTTGCATCTCAAAGGACGTTATCAAGAAAATAAAAAATCAGCCTACCCAATTGGAGAAAATACTTGGCAACCATATATCTGACAGGAGCCTAATATCCTGAATATATAAAGAATTCCTACACCTCGAAAATCGAAAGATAAATAAGCCATTTAAAAAATGGGCAAGTGACCTGAAAAGACACTTCTCCAAGGAATAAATACAAATGGCTAAAATGCACATGAAAAAATGCTCGAAATCACTAGCTATCAGGGAAATGCAAATCAATACTACAATTAGATACCATCTTACACCCATTAGAATGGCGGCTGTTAAAAAAATACTTACTATACGTGTTGAAGAAGATGTGGATGAAGGGGAACCCGCATTTACTGCTGGAGGGATTGTGGAATGGTCCAGCCATAGTGAAGGACAGTATGATGGTTTCTCAAAAATCAAACTATAGATCTTCTGTATGATCCAGTGAATCCAGTACTGGGTATACACTCACAAGAATTGAAAGCAAAGACACAAATAGATATATGCACAACGTATGTTCATAATGGCATTGTTCACTATTGCCAAAAGTTGGAATCAACCGAGGTGTCCATCAATAGATGTAGGGATAAACAAAATGTGGTACATACCTACAATGGAATATTATTCAGCTGTAAGAAGGAATAAATGCTAACACATGGGATAACATGGATGAATCTTGAAGACCTTATTTTGAGTGACACAAGCCAGTACATGATCTCACTGATATGAATTAAGGAAATTGAGCAGTCTCAGAGAGCTATTGTCTGAAACATATGTTTACAAGAAAAGAAAGAGAAGAGAAGTTTTCGAGCCATCACCCATACGGAAGTAATCTATGGTAAAGTGATAGAGTGTAGTTGTGTACTAAAGGGACAAGACAGGTGCATAGTGATATTATTGAGTTTCTTGGTGCATGGTTGATAGGTGGGAAGATTGGGAAGGGTGAGTTAGAATACCCAGGATACTGGGGGGAGAGATGGGAGAGGGACCAGGTGAACAGTTGGGATTTGTGGGTTTGAGATTGAAAGTACAAACGTGGGAATACTCTTATGACAGTATGACAAGGAAGGGTCACTGGTTTAGGGTCTTGGTTGGGGGGGGCATTAGGGACAGGGTGCACCTGGAGCAAGCTTCTAGGGGTGTGTGAGTGTTCATCCTGTCATAATGTGTTCTATCAGTGGGTGGAGACCCACATAATGAGCAGGAAGGAGTTGGAATCCCATCTTTGGGAGGACCAATTTGTTCAGAAATAGATAGGTGGGAGTCTTTCAAGAGCAAGGGACATTCCTAATAGGGGACGGCAAGCCAGTGTGTCAAGACATCTTGTTGCATGTAACTATGAATCTTGTCATCCAGTAAGTCAAACCAGGGGGTCGTCGTGGTCCCTGAGGAGATGGAGAGGGTGCAACAGAATAGATCAAACAGGGGATATTTAGTATTCAGTGGAAATGTTCTTCATTACCTTACAGTGATGGACACAGGACATAGTAAATATCATCAAAATTTACAAAAATGTATGTTCTAAAATGTAAACCCTTCTTTAAACCATTGATAATGTTTAGTAGCTATGTATCACTATTTGTATATCATTTATAACAATGCTACCATCCACATATAAAAAGGATTTAAAATGGGGTGAGAAAAGGAGGAGGAGTTTGGTTATATGAGAGTCTCTTGTATTCTGTGTGTGACTTTGCTGTGATGTAAAACTTCTTTGAAAATAAAATGTAAAATAATGAGATACTGGAGACTGAGAACAGGAAAATGCCACGGTACAGACTGGACACCAGATATTGCAGTGATAAAAAGCAAAATATCAAAAAATTATATATTAAAATTTTGTTTTCATTTTTAAATATACCAATCTTTTAATTTTATTTTATGTTCAGTTTTTTTTGTTTTTATGTATTTTATCTCTTACATTTTAATTTATTATTATTGTTTCATTTTCCTACTAATTATATTTGGCTATTTTATTGGCTTCATCTTTATAGTAGCTTTGTATCACAGAAGGGTTACAACTGGGATGGGAGAGTATTGTTGGAGGTGGTGTCAAAGATCGGGGGAGCATGGGAGGAAGTTCACTTGAACATACATACATGGTATATAAAATTGTTAAAATGTTCACAGGGCATGGTCATAGTGGGTGAAGAATCACTCAAATAATAAGAGAATACTGAATTCCCATCCTGGAGAGCTCTGCCAAATTCTCCAAGGGAGCAGCAACAGTCTCCCAAGTACAGGGGCAGTGTCTGGTAAAAGAGGATTATCCACTGATGGGCCCTTGTTATTGATGACTAGCCTTATGAGTCTTTGCTCTTGAAATTGAAATTTAGCCTACTGTTATGTTTGTCTAAGGGTTGTCTCCTGAGAGTCTCCTTGTGGCTCAAATGTGGCCTCTCTCTAAGCCAAACTCAGCATGTGAATGCATTACCTTCCTCCCAGCAAGGGACCTGACTCTCAAGGGTGAGCCTCCCTGGCACTGAGGGATTACTACCAAGTGCCAACTGGCAATGTGGCTGGAAAAAGACCTTGAATAAAAGGGGGAAAAGTTAAAGACAAATGAGTTCATGTGACTAAGAGACTTCAAAGTGAGTTGGGAGGTCATCCCAGAGGTAGGGCTTACGCCCATCTCAGTAGGACTTCATAGGCTTCCAAAATGGATAACACCCAAAATAGGGTGGCTCTTGAGGGCTCTGGAGACACCCATGTCCTATGTCAGGGGAGATAGCTCTGGAGGTTGGTACCTTACCAATGGGTCCTACTTTGGAATTTGTACTCCCGAGAGTGACAGAGTTGGATATGCCTTCCCTGCACATGGTTCATCTGTCCCTTCTATTCAAAGTTATATATGGTGCTGGAGCTTAGAGGTTTACATCCAGAGACTGAAGTGTTTGGGTTGTCCATGTGCCAGCTGGGCCTGAAATCTCGGGGAGCTGCAACTTCTACTCTATAGTTCAATGGATTCATCTGGAACACCTGGTGGGGAGATGATGATGGACAATGACCATTCCAGGGAATGGAGAGAGTCTGCAGCTGCAGGCAGGATAATCCCATCCATCTTATCCATGGGATATAAGCCACCTCTCAATTGGAGTTGGAGTGGACATCACCATCCCACACTCCACAGGATTGGGGAAGATCTATGGACTAGAATGGACTTACTGGTATTTGGTTATAGATGTACTGTGATTCAAGCAATGGAAGAAATTAAAACATTAATGTGGAGCCAGAGGCCACTGAATGCTCTGGGGACAGGGAGATGGAAAAGCAGGGGCTTTTTCGGGACTTGGGAATTGTCCTGAGTGACATTGCAACACAGATATAGGCCATTTTATATTATCATATAACATGCAGAACTGTTTAGGAGAAAGTGTGGTCTACAATGTGAACTATAGTCCATGCTTAGTGGCAAAGCCTCAGGATGTGTTTATCCATTGCAGGTGATGTGCCACACTAATGGATGTTTTGGTGGGAGGTTGTGGGAGGTATGGGGGGTAGGGCATATGGGAATCCCAATATTTTTGTGTAACATTTATGTAATCTAAGTATATTTTTTAAAAAAAAAAACGTATTTATAAAAAAATAAAGTAGTGACAGGGTTTGAGACTATTGACTTCAATTTTGAAAAAAAAGGCCAATTGTGGGCAAAATGTTATCAAACAGCATCACATACAACAGAGAAAACCATCATGAAAGAAAGAGTTAATCCATGCAGCAAACTTCACAGTTATTTTATTTTAAGAAATTGGCACTACCACACCAACTTCAGGTACCCCCACCCTGATAAATGAGCTGCCATCAACATCAAGGCAAGACCTAACACCAGAAAACAGTTTAGGATTTCTGGAGGCTTAGATGTTAGTTAGCATTTTTAGTAATAAAGTATTTTTCATTAATGTATGTATGTTATGTTGTTTTCAGCATAGAGTTATCTCACAGTTAATAGACTACAGTAGTGTGTAAACATAACTTTATATACACTCGGAAACCAAAAAATGTGTGACTTGTTTTCTGTGATATTTGCTTTATTGCAGTAGTCTGGAACAAAACCCAGAATATCTCCATAGCATGCTTGTAGTTCTGGTATATTGATGAGTATGCAAAATTATTCTGGATCATATAATACAAGAATTAGTGTGAATTATGCATAGGTCATGACCCTCAAATATGGGAGAAGGGGCATCCTAAGTAGAGAAGTTAGCAGAAAAGAAAACCTAGAAGTGGGAGATTACTCTGTTTGGAGAATATAGAGGAGTATAGTATATTTGCTTAAATCATCTAAACAATGGAAAACAAAAGAAAAAGGTAGGGGAATAGAAAAGACATCATACAGGTGTCCTTGACACGAAAAATCTACTATATTTTGCAACATTGTATTTTTCCAATGCAGTAATCTCTATGATGAGCAAATTGAACATGAGCCAATTTGGGGAGATTCCTCATTATGAGGAGAGGAGATTCTAAATTATTCCAAGGAAAATAGACTTTCTTGTAAATTTCTGAAGAGGGGGCGTGTCAGGATTAAAGATATCATTTAGAGAGATACTTCTTGTGTTCCTCAAATAAAAGTGTTCACACCTGGAACAATTTAGACCCTTTAAAGTGAAGGTTCCTACTTGAATAATTATAATATGTTCTTTAGGCTTTTGTAATGCCAGAAGTTATTTACTCCAACTCCCAAGGAAAGCTTAACTTCATTCTAGAATGATGCGAATAATAGCTGCACTAGGGGCACCGCATGGGAATCACAATGAATATCACCTTATTAACTTTAATTCTCATGGTAGCATTTGAGACCATAACTTTTGCAGGGAAATTTTTATCTCCACATTTCTCAGTGTATAGATGAAAGGATTCAGCATAGGGGAAATCACAGTATAAAACACAGAGATTTCCTTATCCTTGTTCTCACTGCCAGCAGGTAGAATATGTATATAGATACAGGCACAAAAAACAAAATTACAGCAATTATGTGAGAGCTACAGATTTGCCTGAGCTTTGTGTCGTGCTGCAGAAGTGTGTTTCCTAATATTGTACAATATGCTTATGTAAGGTGCCACCAGGACAGGGAAAATTAAAACCCCTGAAATACCTGAATTGATAATAACTAAGACACTAAAAACATGTATATCTTTGCAGACCAGTTTCAAAAGAGGCTTCCCATCACACATGTAACGATTGATTTGATTAGGGCCTCAAAAAGGTAAATTGAGGACCATGAGCATGAGAGTAATAGAATGACAAAAGCCCGCACTACAGGCCTTCATAATCAGCATGTTACATCTCTGCCTGTTCATGATGACCATGTAGTGCAGGGGCTTGACAATGGCTACATAGTGATCAAAAACCATAGACACCAAGATGAATATTTCCACAGCTGCCAGTAAGTGCATAGTGAAGAGCTGGGTCATACAGTTGTTATAGGAAATGATTTTTCTTTCTGTTGCTAGGTCTCTGATTAGCCAGGGAATTACAGCATCACATACTGTAATGTGAAGGAGAGGTCCATGAGTGATAGTTGGCAGAGAAAATAGTACATTGGCTGTTAAATTAGATGGCTGCAGGTAATTGTGAGTAAGATGATGAAGTTCCCCATTAAGACCACCAAGAAACAGAGCAGGAACAAGAAACAGAACAGTAGCTTTATCTGCTTGTCCTCCCATAACCCCAAGATGACAAATTCAGTGACATTGTTCTGATTTTCCATGAGGTAATGTGAGTCCAGAGTAGACAACAGAAATTTAATTTATCTGAAATAATACAGAACATTAAACATGTAATAGCATGTTTAAACTTGGTGTGAATTATTAATTGAAAAACAATGCAGGTCAATGTAGTTTTAATACAGTTTTTATCATTTAAAATCTTTTTAAGTTAGGACAGTTTTGTCATCTTAAATGATTTTTAAATGAGAACATATTTTAATCCTCATATTTTATAAATATTTTACATGTATTAATTCCCATAAGAACCCAAACCTAAGTAGGCAATATTCTGATTCTCATTTTATATATGGGGCACTTGAAACATAGGAGGGCTCAAGTAATTATATCACATCATTAAGATATATAGTAGCAGATCTAAGATATGAAACTTTACCCTATGTCAGATTCCATGCTCTTCAAGGCTATGCTGTGTTAGCCATAGGCTAAACGGAACCAGCTATTTTCCATCTTTGCAAAATAAATGAGGTGTTTCTCCATGTCTACCACTAACTACTTGCATAAATGTAATCAACTCCCTCCCTTTTTCTATCCTACTAATATTTTCTGTGGAGACTCAAATCACCCTATAATTCTATACCTCCAATGAAACTGAATATTTATTCTTAAAATTAAAAATACCCAAGGATCTTAATCATATCATAGAAATAACCTGATTAAGTTGTTAATATTTTCAGTGACTTTACTTATTCTCATATATGGTTGACGTTCAGCACATTCATTTGTTAGATATAGAATATTGGTTTGTTAGATACAGCAATTGCTAGGTCTCTGAATATATGAATATTCGACTTTATTAAAGCCTCAGCTTTCTCCTAATTATGTTAAAGGTATAATTTGAGAATGCTATTAGAAAAAATTTTAGAAAGGTAAATGTTCTCTCTTGGCATGTTGAATGAAGTAATAAGATGAAAGAATTATCTGCTCATTTGAACATACCTTTAGAAATGTGCAGACACTCAGATGCACTGTATTTGGGAGGAGGGAGGAAATATGTTGAAAGAATCACCTTTAGCTCATATCAAAAGGCCTTCCTCATGTATGTCATCTGTTGCCCAGAAAAAACTATTATTTTCAATGGGCTGCTGTTTGGATTTTATTTTACATTTTGGGAACAATTTGATGAATTGTACTGATCCCTAGTCTAAGGAACATGAATATTAGCATACAGTTTTGAATATTCTATTATTTCTAAATTCCTAGGGCTAATCACCTCATTCTGTTGAGATTTCTTATCCAACTGCCAAGTGGAACCAAAGATATTGGGTCCATTTACCATCTGCCAAGAGCAAAAGAAATGAAGCCCATCATATCAGAAGGTCTTAAGATTCTAACACAAACCATGTCCTCATAACACATCCCTGAAAATGTTTTACTGAGGAAAAACAATTGTGTAATAAAATGGGATTACATCATAGTCAGGAATTAATTGGTTTGTCAGTTGTTTTACTTATGTTAGACAAATACTAAATATGGGAAAAACATGGATATTGGTGTAAGTATTCTGCACTCAAAATTCAACTTAACATAGCACATATTCACAAATTGAGAATATCAAAACCTGCCCTCTCTGTATTACATTTAATCTAATAATTTAAAGAACATAATATACCTAGGAATAAATTTGCAGTAGACCTATAGAAAATATTCTAGAATAACTAGAAAATTGAAACTATAAAAGGCCAAACTCTTGGTTTACAATATTTCACTAATTTTGCTTCAAACCTCAGGATCTCTGAACATTTGGTTTCAGTTTTCCTATACTTACAATGGTTCCACATCAATTGGGGAAAGACACACAAGTAGGAAAAGATCCTTAAAAGTACTGCCCAGAGATTAGTTACTGGGAATCCTCTTAAAAAGCAAAAATTATGCTGAAATATTTCCTGGAACTATCCTCATATCATTTCATTTCTGGTCTTTATTCTAATGCTTAAAATCTCCCTCACTATATGCAAATCAATTCTCTCTCTTCCTCTTCCTCCTACCCTCCCTCCCTCCCTCTCTCTCTTTCTTTCTCTCTTTGTCTTTGGTCACTCCCTCTCACTTCCCTTCTCCTGCCCCCTTCCACTCTGTCACAAATACACACACACACATACACACACACACACTTATGCCTCTGTACATAATCACATGGAAATAAATGCAGTGTTTAGGGGATAATTTCAAGTGCTCATTTTTCCTAAATAACCCTCAGTCTCTACCAAAAGTCCCTTTTGCCTTACAATTTAAATACCTAGAGAAAAATTATCCTAGGAAATATGTGCTTTCTATATTTTGAAATAAAAAAGATTGAAATAAAAGAATAAGAAAATTGAAGAAAAAGGAGAAATCTGAAGAAGGAAAAACCTGTTGAGATGTATAAATTATGTCTAAATAGACAAGAGGATATGGATAGTATGAAATCCTAACAATGGCTAATATAACTGTTTTTTTTTTTTTTTACAGATTATTTATCATATTTATTATAAAGAAAATATTGTGAAAGTGAAATTCATATGCTTAATTCTTTCATGGATTTAGAGTAAAATATTTAAATAACATAAATTATATGTAATATATTCCAGGCACCTTATTAAATATTTTACATGTACCCATTAATTTATTTTCAATATGTCCTAGTGATGGTTTATTACTACCCAATAGTTTATTGGAGAATATATTTACATTATCGGTGTGTGTGTGTATATGTATATATATGTGTGTGTGTTTGTGTGTGTGTGTGTATATATGTGTTTATTACAACCAAAGCCCAAGGTTACACAAATGCTAAGGGAAAGCCTCAATCTGGGCTTTTTGAATGATCTTAAAACCCAAACATTTTTCACTATGCTTAAATACTTTTTCTCAAATACAAATACAATTTGTTCACAAATTGTCATCCATATTTACTGAATAGCCTTTCATGAAAATAGCTAACAGGAATGTATTCCAGAGGAATATAAACTTGCAAATTTGGAAATACTAAGGTCAAATTTTATATAAAAAAAAGAACATTTGAGGTCACAATGATTTAATCTCAAAATGTTTTTTTAATTGGTGAATATTAACCATCATGTTCAATCCTTCTGCAACAATTTACTTTTCTTTGGCAAGATGGTCCTTCAGACTGGGTTCTTGTCTATTTCTGGATTGTGCTACGGACTAGCAAATTAATGTGGAAATATTTGGACTCTTACGCAAATCTGCCATAAAAAAGTATCTTTTGGGGAACCCTTGCTCAGAACACTTTAAATTAAAAAGGACAAGAAGTACCAGAGGAAAAAGCTCCCAAGTGATTTTTGCAGCAACCAAATATACATACTATTATAGTTGTCATATAGACTGCTTTAAGGCTTGTTTCTCTTGCATTCATTTCTTCAGGGCCATCATAGAAAAGGTTCAGGAATACTTTTATGTATAGCACTGATGAAATATTATAGATATTTGTTTCTCTATCTGTCCTTTATCTTAGAATTATCTTCTCAAAGGTTACATTCACTAATTTTTTTTTACTGTGGTATGTAGTAGATACTTAAGAAATATTGAATTCTTCTTTACCATCTAACTGAATTAATGTGATGATAGAGTTTCAAAAGAGCCTTACAATTTTCCTTAGTAACACATAATGTTGCCATTATGATGGAGCTTGGAAGACATTTCTAGAAATTTAATTATAACCATTTGAAAGTCCATAGTAAAGTACACTTTTGAGTTACTAGGTACCTGTGAGAATTAAGGTAGTTAGAATTAGGAAAATACACAATTATTAACCAATTTTTATTGCATTAGCTTTTGTTCTTGATGTTTGTCTTACTTTCCCCCTGGGTTGGGGGAGAGAGACAATACCAGTAGGATATAAAGGTAACAGTAGAGGGAAGCGGCTGTGGCTCAATCAGTAGGGCTCCCGTTTACCATATGGGAGGCCCCGGGTTCGGTTCCCGGGGCCTCCTGGTGAAGGCAGGCCCACCCAGACGGCGTGGTTGGCTGACCCAGCGAGCACAAGCAGCAAGGGGGGGATAAATGAATAAATAAATGAAATCTTTAAAAAAAAATAATAATAAAGGTAACAGTAGAATTAAGCTTACCCCTTTGTTTAGAGCAGACCACACATATGGATCCAAGCCAGGTTCTAATGCTTATTTTATTTTACATGATTTTTGCTTTATTCATGCATTTCTCCTATTCCTCACCTGGTAACCCACTGTACTCTCTGTGTTAGACAGGGTTCTCCAGGGGAAAAAAACATACAGGATATGTGTGTGTGTGTGTGTGTGTAAATATATATGAGTGTATATACATATATGTGTATATATATGTAAATAACTTGAAAATTAGGGAAAAAGATAACAATAAATGATTATATATATCTTAGAAAATTAAAAGTCTATTCTGCTAAATATATTATTTAATAAACAATATTAGAAAAGTTTATAAATACCTAAAATTGAATGCTAGTGAATTGTTTTCCATTCTGACCATTTTAAAAAAATTATTTCATTGTGCCTTTCTTTTCTTTTCTTTTTTTAAATATAGGGGTGAGGGATTGAACCCTGGATCTCATATATCAGAAGCTGGCACTTAACCACTGAGCCATATGGGCTCCCCACTTTCTTTTCCTGATCTTGGGTTTATACTGTATCTATCAACTCTTTGCCTATTCATGGACTAGAAGATATTCATCTAGGTTGCATTCTTTTAAAATACTTTTATATTTTGTATAGACATCTATGATCCATTTTGAATTATGTGTAAAATGGGTGAGGGTTCATTATCTGATATGGATGTCCAATTTTTCCCACAAATATTTGTTGAAAACAGTATATTTTCTCTACAGAATTGCTTACAGTCCTTTGCTTGGATACAGTTGACCAAATAGGTGTGGATCTAATTCTGGGTTCTAAGTCCAATATAAAGATTGTTTAGCTTTGTGAAAATACCATACTACTTTGTTTACTGTAGATTTATGATATGCCTTCAAATTAGGAAATATGATTTCTCCAAATTTATTCCTTTATAAACTCATGTGGGCTGATCTAGATGAATTGCATTTCCATATAAATGTTAAAATTATATTCTAAAATTCTAATAAGAAAATATAGTTTTTGTTTTTTGGGGGAGAATAGTAAAGAATCAAGGAATGAATTTTGTAGGTGGTAAAAATGACATTTTAAAAATGTTGAGGGAAGCGGCTGTGGCTCAATCAGTAGGGCTCCCGTTTACCATATGGGAGGCTCCAGGTTCGGTTCCCGGGGCCTCCTGGTGAAGGCAAGCCCGCCCGCGCGGCGTGGTTAGCTGACCCAGCGAGCACAAGCAGCAAGGGGGGGATAAATGAATAAATAAAATATTAAAAAAAAAATAAAAATAAAAAAAAAATAAAAATGTTGAGGTGTTTCACTTATGAGAACAGAATATTTCTCTATTAAGGTGTTGTTTAATTTCCTTCTTCAAAGTTATGTAGTTTTTTCTGTAGATTCCTTGCATGTATTTTGTCAAATATCATTAACTACTGAGTTTTAATTCTTAAATATTAACTTACTAAGTATTTTAAGGATTTTATAATATAATTTTAAAAATTCAATTTCTGATTACTTGTTACAAATAGTCTTTGCAATCAATTTTTGTATATTGCTCTCACATTTTTCAAACCTGCCAAGCTCACTTATTAATAAAAAAAGTTACATTTTCCAGATTAAGTAGGAAGAAGGAAAACTGTCTGTATTTACTGGAGATATGGTTGTCAAAGTAGTAGTAAATTTTAAAATCTGTAAAGAAATTCTATTATATTTTATGAATATGAGAGAAATGCTGGCCTAATATAATGAGTTCAGATACTTTTCATTCACTTCTGTTCCTTTTTCTGGAAGTGTTTGAGTATAATTGGAAATATTTTTATCTTAATGTTTGATATGATTCATAAATGTAGCTATTTTGATCTGGGGATACTTTGATGGAAGCTTTGAAAAAAAAAACAAATTCTATTTCTTTAAGATATATGGGACTATTGAAATGATCTGTTATTTGTTTTAATGTGCTTTTTAAATACATAGTATTCAAGTAATTTGCCAATTCTGAGTTGTTGAATTTATTGACCTTAATGTGTTTACAATAGCCCCTTATTTTCCTTTTAAAATCTTTACAATGTAAAATGTTAACACCTGTGTCATTAAGAAATAAAATGTTTAGTAATAAGTGATCTAAGTGCCCTAAGTATCAAAAAGTAAAAGCAAATTAAAGCCAAACAATATAGAGACAAGGATATAATAAAAACAGGGAAAGAATTCCTGAGGACATACCTAACATTTCTAAATAGAGAATACCAGCAAAGACAAAAAGTTGGTTTCTATGAAAGGATTCATATAAGTCTGAAGAATTTACTTTGATCAATGAAAAGAGAGAAAAAAACACAAAAAGCCAATATGATGTAACTATTATATGTTGCTCCTAGTGGTGAAAAATTGTACAGACATCTTAAAATACTATTTGAGGATAACCATTAAGTCTATCCTAAATTATGATCCAACTATTCTATTTCTAGATATTTATTTACAAAACCATTAATTTGCATGGCAATCATTAAACCACCATCAGTTAGCATTAGTTGAGAGTATCATACCTGGTCTTAGCAGGAAAAATGAGTTTAATGAGCATATCCTCACACCTCTAGAAATTAAGTGCTTTTCCTTGCAATAAATTATAAAGAACAAATGAGAAAATTAATTTCATAGAGGGAGAAAGAAATTACCCTTGGAATTAAGATGAGATCTATTATACTAATTTATTTATTTCTCAATTGATTTTACAGGCCAGTAAAGGGTAGATGGATAACTATCAAATAAATTAAAAATTTTGACTAAATTACAGATTTAACTTCTCAATTACCACAGAATATGGCAATATGTCACCATATGGCCCTCCAGGAAAGCCTGAAATTTCACTAAAATAATCACGAAATTTTAAAATTATAATCCACTGTTCAATATGGCACTACATTTAATACTTCAAAACAGATGTTTTTTTGTAAGTACCCTAACTAGTCCATGTTAGTAGCCCTCAAAATTATGATTCCAAATCATTTTCCATGGTATAATTAGTATTTGATTTGTAGTTTCTTGAAACTTCTAATTTCTATTATCCTCATGCATTGCCTTTGTGATAGCAAGGAATAATTAATTTTGAGGTAGATTCTATCTATTTTATTCCATATTCATTGTGTTATTCCTTCAAAAATAATGCTTGGCACCTGTGAGGGTTAAGTTCATGTGTCAAGTTGGCCAGGTTATGGTGCCCAGTTGTTTGATCATGAAAGCACTGTTTTGATTGTTACTGTGAGACTATTTTTAGATTAAAATCATAAGTAAATTTATTGCATCGATGGTGATCACATCTACAACCAAATGAGGAAATTGCCTTCAAAAATGAGAAAAGATCCATCCAATCAGTTGAAGACCTTTAAAGGAGAAGTAATGATTTTAGCAATCAGAAGGGAGAATTTCCATCTCTTATTCAGCCAACCCAGCATCTACTGGAAAATTCATTGAAAGTCTTCATTGGAGTTATCAACTTGCAGCCAGTATTAGAGAATTTGGAATTGCCCATTTCCACAACCTTTTGAGCCAATTCTTATAGAAAATCTCATAATATTTACATAATATACATATTAAAGTATACTATACATGAAATATTTATATATTTAGTTCTTTTCCCTAGAGACCCTGATTAATACAATACCAATACATTCTCATGGCATTTGTCATCTCTGAATTTCTCAGAGTATGGATTATAGGATTGAATATAGGTGCAATGGTGGTGTAAAATAGTGCAAGTATTTTATGCTTAGGGTAGATATTAAGTAGTCTAAGGTTAGCAAACATTGAAGTCCCCCAAAACTACCCAGAGTGATACGAGACCCACAGGGAGAGAGAGTTTTCATCTTCCCACAAATGAGTCATTTCACTGGTGAATAATGTAATGACTTAAGAAACAAATAAGACAACACAAGTTACTAAGGCAACCCTACCTGATTTTGCAACCACAAGACACCAGTGATGTAGGTACCATTACAGGAAACATTTAGCAATGAGAAAATATTGCAGAAACAATGATAAATTAATCTGACCACAAAAGGGCAACTGGATTGTTATGGATAATTAAAGAATGGATGGACAGTCCCACCACATGCCCAAGCAGCTAGGACTAGAAGATTGCATTTGGCACTTTTCATGATAATAATGTAGTGTAGAGGCTTGCAGAGGCAATGTAGCTATCAAAGGACATGGAAGCAATAATGCAGACCTCAATACCTCCAAAGAAGTCTGTGGCAAAGAACTGAAACTTGCAATTTTTGTAAGAGATGGCTTTATCTTAACTAAGACGTCACCAGTCAGTTTGGCTGAAGCACTAGAGGTTTAGCATTTGTCCATACAGGATCAATGGCTGAGGAAATAGTCCATGAGTTGGTGAAAAAGGGAAGTGCATTGAATGGAGGAAAGGATCAGGGGGTTTACTACCAAGAAGGAAACAAAACAAAATAAGAGAAACAAAAGCAAAATATGTGTATATTCTGGCCATAGGAAAGTCCCAAAGTGACTAATCCTGAGGTGTTCTTGTCCCTTTCCATATATCTCAATTGGGTTAAGATCATAAAATATATTTTATTCCTGTAAATTTTATCATTTATAAAACAACAAAATTTAATGTACGTAATGAAAATAAAATGTTTCTCCCATTTTAAAATGTATTGCCTTATCCATAGGATCAACTTTCCTTCTCAGCATAATCTGGAACAATTCACTGAATGATTAAAAAAATAAATCAGAAAATCCAAATGTTTAAAACACTCTTGTTTAATGTGGCAAATTTTAATCTGCTAAAGCTACTGATAAAATAAGTGTCAAGTACAGAGTGTTTTGTAGTTAAGTGTAACCATATATCGAATAATTAAGTAGTGGTTCATTTCCTACCCTTTAATTATTGCAACTGATATAGATTGTTTGTTAATGGAGTGGTATATTGTTAATTATCAAATACATTTATTTACCTAAAATAAATTGATTTAAATAATTGTTTTATGTGGGGTTGGTGAACTACTTAAACATGATCACTCAATTAATCCAAGTCCACAATTCCCAATAAAAGTGAGTCAGACCGCAGGAATCTAAGTAATTTTTCAGAATCAGTAAGTTATACACTGTTGATTCTAGAAGATAGAATCTGGCAACAAAATCAGAGGAATGTAAAATAAACTAAGGAGTTGACAGCATTGGGCTCATTGCTTAGGTTTCTTAAGCCTCATTTTGTCAATTATATCATTGTGAAATCAGTTCATAATTCAGAAATGTGGGGAATACATGAGTAGTATGAAATACCCTAGTGTCATACATGGTTAATGCCATGCATTTTTGAAAAAAACGTGTTTACTCTTTTTTTTTGAGCAGGTTAGCAACTACTATAATTGTCCTGTACATATATACAACAATTTCTAATTAAGAAACAAGTAAGAAAATAAAAAAAACAAAAAACAAAAAACATAGAGTTAATGGGGGTGATGAAGTAAATTTCAATTTTTACAATTCATTAGTAAAAAAAAGATTCTGATCATTGACTATTTTAGGGTCATTCCTAAAACTAATTCTTAGTCTGATATTTCTGTTACCATAAAAATATTGTGAAATTATCACTTTATTTCTTTGATAGGTTGAATACATGTTGTGCAAGCCCTTTTTGCATGCTGTAGCCTAATAGCAACAGATATCCTAATGTTAAATTATAGTTTCTAAGTTGAAATTTTCTCCTAGTTGTATCAGAATAAGCCATGTTTTAAACTTTCCTCAATTGATACAGATGAATTGAGTGTATTTTAGGAAAGCTGGCTGTTTATAACATATGAAATACATCTTATTGTTGATTGGAAACATAAATGGAGGTATTCATTGATAAGAATATTGAGGAAGATACATGAACACTAGAAAGTGAGTCAATGAAATTGACTGCCAACTTGAAATTTTCATTAACTTATCTCTACTATTCCCAAATGCAATATGGCTTGTGTTTAACGTGCAGTTAAAACTAAAGTGTGCTAAAACAGTTTTATAGTAATCAACTTATGCTGCAAGAGAAGTTATGGTCCTAAGAATGAAATTAGATGGAATAAATGCAAATAGCACACAACCATCCTAAAACATGGTTAGTAGGACACTACCCAAACCAAGCTCACTAAGTAATTTGTTGTCCATCTAATCTGAGTATACTTCATATTATATTTAGGCTGCAACAGGAAGAATTCCCTAAGATACTTACTCTGCTAATTCTTCTCCATTACCTAAATATGAATAAAATGCAGAGAATTACCAGTAACTGAAACACAAGCAGGTTAATTCTCAAAATCATTTGGAAATCCCAAAATACCTTAGAAACTTCTATATATTTGCCAGGGGAGTGGACTTTAAATGTCCACTAAAACCTTCAGGGTTGCAAGGAGATGTGGATCCTTATACAATAGAGAAGCAAGTTGGGAGTTTTGAATGCAGTTTTGCCATCTGCACACTAGCTCAAACTAAAATTCAATTTAAAAGATTTTTAAAGACCCATAAGTGCTAACACAAGTATTTATGTCCTAGGAATCATTTATTTATTGTCTAAAAGTATTCTGGTTCAGAAGAGCAGAATATAAACTTTTGTGACACTGTAGAAATTAATATTTCTTTGAACATTTTTAGGAATTATTTTCCCAGAGACATATCAAACCAGATCCTCACTAAGTGACACTAAGTCACTGGCCATTGTAATGTCCCTTGTGGCTCTGGACACTTACTTTAAAATTTTTATTTGGTCTGGCATGGGCACTGATTCTCTGGAGGCCCCAAACTGCTACAGTCAGACCCAATGCAAGTCAGGAGACTTACTGGCTCTGTGCAAAGATAGCTTTGTGAATAAAGAAGGAAAGATAATTTAGCCTAGATTGGTATTGGTTTAGGTGCTGGGAATATCTGACATGAAGAAAGACAAAGAGAAATAAATACAGACATCACAATCCAGATATGGATCATTATCAAGAATAACCTAGATGTATAGAACTAGATGGATAAATAAAATCAGTGACTTATGAGATCATGGGTGGGTCCCAGTTATTTGTTGATCCAGGAACTAACATTGTTGGATTAGATGGTTGTGGAATGGAAGAGTAACAATAATAAGAGGAAAAAAAGGAAAAAAAAAAACTTCCCTTCATATGCCTAGCTGGGTCGAAGGGGATATCATTTTGTGAGAATATAATGAAAATGTCAGAAGAAATAAGCATTCAAAATATAACAAGTCTTTTATTCTGTTTACCTTGTGATTATTTCCCCCTTTATCACTGCATTAGTGCAGGATGTACACACAGTCTCAAATGCACACAATAATTTTCAGTGACCTCTTCCATCTCTTCTGTACACCAGGCCATTCATGAAAGATTTTCTCCTAGATTTGAAACTTTAGGAAATCAGGCACCTTATCTAGTTCAGATCAGCATTCTTAGAAAAATGGAAAAAATATTGACTTATTGAGAAATTACTGAACACATTAAGTTCATTATAACAATTATTCCTCACAATAATGCCTATTTTGAAATACATATTATGAACTCTATTAGTCACATAAAGACACTGAACCTTCCAATTGTTATGAACCAAATCAAACAACTAATAAGTATAGAGCAAGAGTCTATGTCCTCCATTCAGTGAAATAAATGGGTATTTCTTAGTTTAATGTTTGCTTTCAGTTTTGAATGTTAAGGAAGGCTGATTAAATGTTAGAAGTACTTGCTCGAGCATTGAGGCAAGAAAAAGATATAAAAGCATGCAAATTGGAAAAGAAGATGTAAAAATTTAATTATTTGCAGATGACATGATCCTATACATAGAAAGCCCTAAGAAATCTACAAAAAAAGCTTCTAGAACTTATAAAAGAGTTCAGTAATGTCACAGGCTATAAGATCAATGCTCAAAACTCAGCAGCATTTCTATACACCAATAATAAGCAATCTGAGGAGGAAATCAAGAAAAAATATGAAATTTACAATAATAACTAAAAGAATCAAATACCTAAGAATAAATTTAGCTAAAGATGTAAAGGACTTATATACAGAAACTATACAACATGGTTAAAGGAAATCAAAGAAGACTTAAATAAATGGGAGAATATTCCCTGTTCAAGGATAAGAAGACTAAACATCGTCAACCTTTCTATCCTTTCAAACCAATCTACAAATTTAATGCAATCCCAATAAAAATCAATACTGTGTTTTTTTAAGGAATTGGAAAAACTAACTGCAAAATTTATTTGGAAGAGTAAAAGGCCCCGAATCATCAAAGACATCTTGAAAAAGAAAACAGAAGTTGGAGGTATCACATACCTGACTTAAAAATATTCTACAAAGCTACGGTGGTCAAAACTGCATCATATTAGCACAAGGATAGACATACTGATCAAGGAACTGTATTGAGAGTTCTGATATAAATCTTCACATTTGCAGTCATCTGATATTCGACAAGACCACCAAGCCCACTCATTTGGGAGAGAATTGCCTCTTCAATAAATGGTGCTTGAAGAATTGGATATCCATATGCAAAAGAATGAGAGAAGAATACAGTCTCAACCTTATTCAAAAATCAACTCAAGATGGATCAAAGATCTTAATATAAGAGCCAAGACCATAAAAATCTTGGAAGATAATCTAGGGAAGTATCTACAGGACATTGTATTAGGAAATGGTTTCATGAAATTCACACCCAAAGCATGAGCAAAAAAAGAAAAAATAGATAAATGTGATCTCCTCAAAATAAAAAAAAAATTTGCACCTCAAAGGACTTTATCAAGAAAATAAAAAGGCAGCCTACACAATGGGAGAAAATATTTGGCAACCATTTTTTTGATAGGAGCCTAATATCCTGCACATATAAAGAAATCCTCCACCTCAAAAATAAAAAGGCAAACAAACCATTTAAAAAGTGGGCAAGTGAACTGTAAAGAAACTTCTCCAAGGAAGTAATACAAATGGCTAAAAAGCACATAAAATGATGTTTGACATCACTAGCTATTAGGGAAATGCAAATCAAAAGTACAATGAGATATCATCTTACACCCATTAGAAAGGCGGCTATTAAAAAAAACAGCAGACTATAAGTGTTAGAGAGGATGTGGAGGAATGGGAACCCTCATCCACTGCTGGTGGGATTGTGGAATGATCGAGCCACTATGGAGGACAGTTGGACGGTTCCTCAAAAAAATAACTATAGATGTTCCGTATGATCCAGCCATTATACTGCTGGGTATATACCCAGAAGAATTGAAAGAAAAGACACGAACTGATATATGCACACCAATGTCCATAGTGCCATTGTTCACTATTACTAAAAGTTGGAATCAACAGTAACACCCATTAACAGATGAATGGATAAACAAAATGTGGTACATACATGCAATGGAATATTACTCAGCTGTAAAAAGCAATAAAGTGCTAATACACTGGAAAACATGGATGAATCTTGAAGATTTAGGTTGAGTGAAGCAAGCCAGGCATTGAAGGATGAACAGTATCTGACTTCAGTGATATGAATTAAGGAAATTGGGCAGTCTCTGAGAACTATTGTCTGAAAGGTATATTTACAAGAAAGAGAAAGAGAAGAGAAAGTTGTGAGCCATCACCCATATGGACATAATCTATGGTAAAGTGATAGGGTGTAGTTGCGTATTGAAGGGATAGAATATGTGCATAGTGATATTTATTGGGTTTGGTGGTGCAGTGTTGACAGGTGGGTAGATTGGGAAATGTGGGTTAGAATACCCAGGACACTGGGGGGAGATATGGAAGGAGGAACAGGTGAACACTTGGGATTTGTGGGTATGAGGTTGAAAGAACAGAGGTTGGAATGTGCTTGTGGCAATATGACAAGGAAGTGTCACTGGTTTAGGGTCTTGGTTGGGGGGTGGCTTTCGGGACAGGACTCATTTGGAACAGGCTTCTAGGGACTGTGTGAGTGTCCATCCTGTCATAATGTGTTGTATCAGTGGGTGGACACCCACACAATGAGTGTGAAGGAGATGGACTCCCATGTTTGAGAGGACTGATTCACTCAGAAATAGACAAGTGGGCATCTCTTAAGAGCAAGTGTGTTTCCTAATAAGGGAGGACAAACCAGTGTGTCAAGATCTCTTGTTGCATGCAGCTATAAATCTTGTCATCCAATAAGTCAGTCCAGGGTGGTGTTGTGGACCCTGGGGGCATGGGAAGGGGACAACATAATAGATCAAACAGGAGGTATTTAGTGGTCAGTGCATATGTTTTTCATTACCTTACAGTGATGGACAAAGAACATGGTAAATATCATCAAAATTTATAAAAACTATACAGTCTAAAATGTAAACCATACTGTAAACCATTGACAATGTTTAGTAGCTATATTTCACTATCTGCATATCAGTTATAACAATGCTACCATTCACATACAAAAAGGTTTTAATATGGGATGAGGAAAGGGGGAGGAGTTTGGGTAAATGAGAGTCTCTTGTATTCTGTGTGTGACTTTGTTGTGACCTAAAACATCATTGAAAATTAAATCTTGAAATATATTACAAAGCTACAGTGGTCACAATATCATGATATTGGCATAAAGACTGACACATTGATCATTGGAATATAACTGAGAGTCCAGAAATATTCCCTCACTTCTAGGGCCAACTGGTTTTTGACACACCTACCAAGGGGATACAACTGTTTCTTCAACAAATGATGGTGGGAGAACTGGATATTCTTAACCAAAGAATGAAAGAGGACTCATCTGTCTCCTATACAAGAATCAACTGGAAATGTATCAAAGACCTCAATATAAAAGCAATGGCCATAAAATTACTAGAGGAAAATGTAGGGAAACATCTTCAAGATCTTGTCATAGGTAGAGATTTTGTGGACCGTACACTTCATAAAATGAAGAACAAAAGTAAAAATAGATAAATGGGGCCACCTCAAAATTAAACAGTTTTGTACCTCAAAGTACTTTGTCAAAAACGTAATAATGCAACTTACTCAATAAAAGGAAATATTTTGAAATCATATAGCCAAATAGGGATTAATATCCATGATTTATAAAGAGGTGCTGCAACTCAACAAGAAAAAGCCAAAAAACCAATTACAAAATGGGCACAAGACTTGAATAGACATTTGTCCAAAGAGGAAATACAAATGGTGAAAAAACACATAAAAGTATTCATCATTAGTAATTAAGGATTTGCAATTCAAATCTACAATAAGAGGTCATTTCACACCTATTTGAATAGCCACTAATAACAAGACAGAAAACTCTAACTCTTGGAAAGGATGCCCAGATGTAAGAATACTTATTAACTGGTGGTGGGAATGTACAATGGTACATGGAGGTTTGTCTTACAATTCCTAATGTAATTGGATAAACTATGCTACTACTAGGTACATTCCCAGAAGAGCTGAGAGCAGTGTTATGAACCAATATCTGCACACCAATGTTAATAGCAGCATTATTCACAATTGCAAAAGATGGAAACAACCCAGGTGTCCATTAACCAATGCAGGGAAATAGAATAGTGTATACATACAATTGAATATTATGCAGCTGTAAGAAGAAATGAAGTCATGAAGCATATGACAACATGGATGAAGCTGGAGGATATTATATTGAATTAAACTAGCCAGACATAAAAGGGCAAATACTATATGATTGTGGTATTATGAACTAAATACCTTGTGTAAATTCAGGTAATTAATAACTAGAATATAGTTCACTAGAAAATAGAATGAGTTTAAAGAATGGAAAGATGAGGGCTAATCTGTGCAGAATTGGTAAAAATGTCCATAAATTTTGGAAATTAATAGAAACGTGAAAGCACATCATCATCTTTGTAACTAGCAGTCCTAATATATGGGTATGACAGTGGTTGTAAGGGAGAGTATAAGAGTATGTACAGGGAAGCGGCCGTGGCTCGGTCAGTAGGGCTCCCGTTTACCATATGGGAGGCCCCGGGTTCAGTTCCTGGGGCCTCCTGGTGGGGGCAGGCCCGCCCGCATGGTGTGGTTAGCTGACCCACCGAGCACAAGCAGCAAGGGGAGGATAAATGAATAAATAAATAAAATCTTAAAAAAAAAAAAAGAGTATGTATATTAGTATGAGAAAAGCTAAAAAGTGTAATATGAGTTTGAATAACATAGCAAATCTCATGTGAAATATGAATATGGGTAATATTGTATATATAAATATAAAAAACTGTTTTTCTTTGAATCTGAACAAACGTATGTTAATGTTACAGGATGTTTTAAATCAGGCAAAATAAAAAACAAATCAACATATGTATAGTATTATATAATAATATATGAATAATATTCCATTAAGGATAAAAATAAGAAATATATGAAGTGAAAGAAACTAGACAAAGGTACTACATATTGTTTTACTCCATGTATAAAAATATAAATACAAATAAATTACAAAGTAAGAAACAGAAGAGCAGCATTGTACAGCAGACAAAGCATAGAGATTTTGGGAGGTAATTATTATTAAGGGGTAGAGTTATTCTGTTTTGTCTGTTTTTTATTATTATTATACCAAATACCATTAATTGAGCACTTTGGATGAATTGTATGCTTTATTAATATATATATCACTGAAATTTATTTAAAGTGTGTTTGAAGTTTTGTTCTGAATCCCCAAAGATTAAGTTCTTAAACTAATTCACTCCTGTGACTGTGGTACACTTTTATTGCTTAAAAATCACTTTGCTTGGCACTTTCAATTAGATTGCATTGGATTGTTTGATTACATCGCATCAGTGGGAAATGGCACAGGTTAGGTCTCTGCCCTTTTGCTAGATCTTCTATAAACTGAGAACACATAGAAAGAAACTGTGGAATTTTTAGATTATTTCATGAATTCCAAAAAGAAAAATATTATATATTTAAACTAATCTATTCCTGTGTGTGTAATACCATTTAATTGAAATAAATTTAGCCGAGGAACATATAATTAGATTATTTGATAAGATTGTTTTAGGGTTTTTGCTTGGACTAAGTCAGTGAGACATGATGCAGGTTAATTCTCTGCTTCCTTGCTGGGTCTGATAAACCAAGGAAGCTGAGGTAAAAAAGAAACAGACACAGGAAAAGGAAACTGCCTTATTTGATCTTGCCATGTGAGAAAAATTTTGCCCACAGCTTAGATACAAAGAGAGAAGACCCCTAGAGGCTCAAAGAACTGAGGCCCAGAGAGAGAGGAGGCCTGGAAAAAGATGAAAAGCTCGATGCCTTATCTGCCTACAGCTGCAGAAAGGCAGATACCTTGGCAGACACTGTGGCCACCTTGCTTTGCAACATGCCCAGACAACATAATCAAAGATTGCTGACTTTTGTGAGAAGGCACCTCTTATTGTCCCCTCTTTTGGACTTCTCACAGCCTTGGAACTGTATGTTTTTACTGCAAATAAATCACTTTTATAAAAATCAACCCATTTTTGGTATTTTACATTGGCATCCCATTAGCAAACTAAAACAGAAATTAGTATCAAAAGAGTGGGGTGCTGCTCCCACTAAGTACTAAAAATATTGGAATAGTTTTGTAAATTAGTAAAGATTATTTTTTGGAGGAATGATGAGATGTTTGATATAAAACACCAATCCTGCTTTGAAGAGACTGTTGATAGGAATATGGATCCTAAAGTTATTTCCAGTGAGGTCTTAGAAAGAAATAATAAAACTATTATTGGAAACTTGAATAAATGCAATCCATTCTTAAAGTTGCAAAGAACTTTGCAAAATTGCCTTCTGATGTTAGATTGAAGACAGAATTTGAAAATGATGAGCTTGGGCATTTAACTGAGGAGATTTCCAAAATAAATGTGGAAAATGTGACCTAGCTCCTCCTTGCACCTTATAGAAAAAGGAAAGAGATAAGATGATAACTAACTGCTGGGTACAAGGAAATCAGAGCCTGATATCAGAAATTCCAAACTTCTAGAAAACATAGTGCCCTATGTGAAACATCTAAACTTGGGGCTTACAAGTTAGGATTGTAAATGCAGTTATCCAGGAAAGGCTTGTGGAAAGTCTTATTGTCTGGATCCCTGTTTCCTGCATGCTAAACCAACAAGATTTTTGTGAGATTTTTATTGAATGAAACCACTGTCAGCATAGCTGAAAAGGGACAGGGAGGGTAGAAATTCAAGAGAAAATAGCCTCAAGTGGGAAACCATGGAAGCTGAGGTCTGCACTTAAGATCCCCTCAAGCCAAGAAAAGGACCACATCCATGTGGGCAGAAAGGGTGAGTTTGCCCCTGAATTTGAAGAGGATTGTCATTCCAGCTCATTATTCAGGGTGATTTTGGATGCCCCAGGCTACAGGGAGGGTGGAGTGCATTCCTCAGTGTTTGGGGAGAGTGAGATCATCACCCCACTTATCTGAACAGATTGGGCTTATTCCCCACAATTAGGGAAAATCAGGTCACCACCACACTGTTATGAAGGTGTTGGGCCTGTATTCCAGAAATTCAGAGTATGTTGTCATTGCTTCATTTTACTAAGGTGATTGAGACTGCACCCCAGAGATTGGGTAATGCGTGGCCATCATCCCAATGTTATTAGATGGTGAGCTCTGGAGCTTGGTCACCAAGCTTCAGATGCTGGAAGAGGGCAGAAGAGAAAGTATGGCTGTTTGGCAAGTCTGTGGAAAGGGTGGGCCCCCATGAGCTCCAGAGGAGAAGAAGATATCATTCTAAGGATAACTCACTGATTTTGAAATGTAATGGTGTATGCTCTGCATATTTTGGAACTATTTGGGACAATTGACTCCTTTTTCCCCCTCAATTTATCCTTATGATAATGCAAATGTTTATCCTCTGTATGTTCTTTCTTTATATATTGGAAGTAGAAAACTTATTTTCTAAGTTTCAGAGGTCTAGAGGTCTATAGTGAGAAAGAAATTTTTCCCCAAGAAAAATTGCATGCCTAAATTGATTATTATTATTATTATTTTTTTGGTACTTAGCATTGCTACTGAATTGATTTAAGATTTTTGGAATGTTGTGATGTAATGAATGTATTTTGCATACAGAAGGGCATGTCCTTTTGGGATTCGGAGGATGGAGTCTGGCACTTTGAGATATTTTTAATGAATTCTTAAAGAGAAATATTATGTTGAGGATCCTTTCATTAGATTAGATTTTGTGATAAGATCACTGTAGGGCTTTTGATTGGATTACATCAGTGAGGTATTATTCGGGTTGAGTTTCTGCCCCATTGCTGGGTCTGATATAAATTCAGAGACACAGAGAGAGTCAGCAAAAAAATAGGAAAAGGAAACTGCCATATTTTATCCTGTCATGTGAGAGGTTTCATCCCCAGCTGAGCTTCAAATAGATAAGCCCCTAAAAGACTCAAAGAGCTGAGGCCCAGAGAAAGAAAGACAGGGCTGATATGAGACAAGCTTTATGCCAAGTTTGCCTTCAGCTGCAGAAAGGTACATACCTTGGCAGAGATCATAGCCACCTTGGTTTGCCACATGCCCAGACAATAGGATCAATGGTCACTGAACATCATGAGAAAGCATGTCTTATGGTGCCCTGAATTGAACTACTCACAGCCTTGGAACTGTGCATTTTTACCCCTAATAAATCCATTTTATAAGTCAACCCATGTATGGCACTTTTCATTGGTAGCCCTTTTGGCCAACAAAAACAGTAACAAGAAAGAGAGGTATCACCATCTTTAACCCACCATATGTGAGAGAGGACTTGGGGATCACTAGCAGCCAGAGCTGAAGCACAAAGCCCCCAAGAGGCTAGGCCCAAGGAGAAGATCAATGCTGAAGAAATGATCCAGATACCTGTTTGCACACAGCTGAACTTATGGAGAAAGCAGAGCAGTTAAGGCTGAGAGAGGAAGGAAAAAAAGAGACAGGCCATATGCCTGATCATCCAAAGCTGGGCTCTGTGAGATGGTGAACCCAGAGGGAAAAGCAGGGGCCTTGGCAGATATTAGTCTCCATCTTGGTTCCCCATGTGACAGTACACTTGGATCACCAATAGCTGACTTTGGTGAGAAAGTATTTCTGCTGATGCCTCAGTTTGGATGTTTTTGCAGCCTGGAGGCTTTTACCCTTATAAAATTCTCATTATAAAATCCAACCCATTACTGGTACTTTGCATCAGCAGCTGTGTGGCAAATTAAGACAAATAGCATCATGTTTAATTTCCACATATTTGCAAATCTTCCATTTATCCCTCTAATATGGATTTCTAGCTGCATTCCATGGTAGTAAAAAAATACATTGCATGATTTCAATATTGTTGAGTTTATTGAGACTTATTTTGTGACCAAATATATGGTCTATCCTGGAGAATATTCCATGTTCACTCAAGAAGAAGGTTTATTCTTTGTTATTGGGTTATGTGTTCTATATATGTCTAATAGGTGTCTAGTTGGTTTAGAGTATCATTCCATTCTTGTATTTTCTTATTGATTTTCTAACTAGATGTTTTATCCATATTGAAAATGATGTATTGAACTTTCCTACTATTAATGTAGAACTATCCATTTTTCCCTTCAAATCTGTCAGTGTTTGCTTCAAATATTTTGGCTTTATGCTGTTAGCTACATATATATCTATAATTGTTGCCTCTTGGTGAATTGATCCCTTTATTCAGTAGATAATGATCATATCTGTCCCTCATAATGGTTTTGATTTAGGTCTATTTCATGTGATATTTGTATAGCTACCCCTGCTCTCTTTTTATTACTACATACATGATATAGTTTTTCCTTCTTTCACTTTCACCTATTTGAATTTATGTGAGTCTCTAGCAGTCATAATATAGCTAGGTCATGCTTTTGATTCATTTTGCCATACTCTGTCTTTTGACTAGTTAATTCATTCCATTTACATTAAAAAACAAACAAACTACTGATAATGCCGGACTTTCTTCTGGCATTTTGTTATTTAGCTTTTAAAGTCATTTCTTTTTCTCTCTTTTTTTTTGCCCGTCAATTCTTCCATTAAGGATTACTTTCATACTTATTTGATTTTTTTGTGTTCTACTATATTGAATGCCTTTTCTTTTTATATCTGGGTATATTTTCTTCTATTTTCCTTCTGACTACCATACGGTTAAGATGTGACATCTTAAATATATAACAATCATATTTTACTTGATACCAACTAAATTCAATAGTAGACACATTTATATACATTCTTTTCACATACCCCTCTCTCTCCCACCTGTTTTTATACTTGTTATCACTTATATTTTTATAAATTAGGTTCCAAAATCATAAATTTATACTGCCTTTTTATGCATTTGTATTTAAAATCTGGAGGTATTAAAAAGTGGAGATACATACCAAATAATACACAACAATAAGACTGGCATTTATAATTACATATACGTCAACTTTACTGCAGGTGTTGATTTCTTTATGCCTCTTTGAACCACTGTCTAGTGATCATTCCTTTCAGTCTGAAGAACTCACTTTAGCATTGCCTGTAGAAGAGGTGTAGGTTTAAGAAGTAACTCAGCATTTTTTTATTTTGGAAATAATCTTGCCCTTATTTTGGAAGGAAAATAGGGCAAATAATCTTGCCCTATTTTCAACAGATATAGAATTCATGGCTGGCCATTGTTTTAGCTGTGCATTTCTACTGTAATCCCTAGTCTGCTGTTAGAACTCTCTGGGTAATTTTTTTTTCACTTTATATTTTTAAAAGTTACTTAATTACATAAATGTTACAGAGAATATATAGGGGACTCCCATATGCCCCGTTCCCCACACCGCCCACATTTTCCCACATTAGTAACATCTTTCATCAGTGTGGTACATTCATTGAAATTGATAAACACATTTTGAAGCATTGCCACTAAGCATGAATTATAGTTTACATTGCAGTTTACACTCTCTGCCACTCAAATCTGTAGGTTATGGCCAGATATATAATGTCCTGTATATGTTGTTGTAATGTCATTGAGGACACTTCCCAAGTCCCAAAAATGTTCTCCTACCACATGTATTTTTCACTCTCCCTCACCCCAGAACATCTATGGGTCACTGCCTCCACAACAGAGGTATTTCTTACATTGCTATAATTACAATAAGTCTACAGTACAATACTAGTAAGTTAACTTTTATCCATAATTCATTTCCCAATCCTGAGGACTCTGATAGGTGATGCCTATACCACCATTAATTGAGGGGGGATTCAATCCCATACATCCAATGGTTGGGAAAATTTTGCTTGCAACCGTAGGCATTCAGAGTTCCTTGACATGTTGTTTATCTATCATCTTCTCCTCGTTAGTTGTCCTGGGTGAATCCATTGAACTGAAGAGTAGGTGTTGCAACCCTGTTGAGATTCAGGGCTCAGTTGGCACATGGGCAGACCAAAGATTTAAGTCTCTTGACTTAAATCAACACCTACCAACTTTAGTACTAATTACAATTTCCAATAGAAGGACAGAAGAGTCATGCTTAGGGAAACCACTGCTGAGTCTAACTCTGTCACACTGGGAAGCATAAATACCAGGTGAGGCTCCGGTGGCAAGACAAAACTCTTAAGCTATCTGCCCTGACTGCAGTGTCTGGATGTCTCCATATCCCTGAGAAGCTTCATTACGTGGGGTAGTACCTTCTTTGGCTGTCAATGTGTTGGGAGGTGCATAAGCACTACCTCTGGGATTGCCTCCCAACTCACTTTGAAGTCTCTTAGCCATAAAAACTCATTTACCTTTAACTTTTCTCCCTTTTTTTAAAGGTATTTTTTCCCCCAGATGCATTGCTTATTAGTACTTGGTAGCTGTCCCTCAGTGAAATGAAGGCACATCCCCGGGAGTAGTGTCCCATGCTGGGGGGAAGTTATTGCTTTTATATGCTGACTTTGGCTTAGGGAAAGGCCACATTTGAGCAACAAGTAGGCTCCCCATGCGTAACTCTTAGGTTCCCTAAGTCACTAGGCTAAATTTCAATTTTAAGAGAAAAGTCTTATAAGCATACTCATCAAAATGAAGGGTTTTTCAATGGGCCATCCTCCTTCACAAGTCATTGTCACTGTGCTTGAGGCATTCTTTTTGTTCCATTAGACAATGTGGCAGAGCTCCCATGGGTGGGAATTTGATATTCTTTTGGTTATTGTGTAAATCTCCACCCACCGTGGCCATGCCCCAGGAACATTTGAACACATTTATATGCCTTCTATATATATACCCAGGTGAACTTCCTCCCATACACTGACACCCCAAATCAATGATCTTCCCCTCCCACAGTTGTAACTCTTCTGTGATCTAAAACTTCTTCAATAATGAAGTCAATAAAATAGTCACATAAATAATGAGTTTTATACATAAGAAGAAAAATACAGAAAAAAAAGTCAAAGTAAAAGTATATTTTTAAAATGAAGATATTAAACAATAATGAAAAATATTTGTAAAAAACTCTTTTTGACATTTTGCCTTTCATCACTGTAAGACTGCCCTGTATGTACAGTGACATTTTCTTCCTTTTATTTCCCCAGTCTCTTACTTTTCTTTTTTCCATTTTTTCTTCAAAGAACTTTTAGGACACAGTAGAGTCATGTATAGCACACACCAGATTCCCAAATAACCCAACATCCTCCCCCCTTTCCCTTTCCCCCCATCAATAACATTTTATGTGTGGATGGTACTTTTGTTACAATTGATGCACAAATATTAGAACATAGCTAACCATCATCAATGGTTCACATTATGGTTTACATTTTAGACCATGTACTATTATAAAATCTGATAAAATTTATCATGCCCTGTATTCATTGCAGGATAATGCAGAATACTTCATTCATCCATAAAAGGCCCCTTGTTCCATCTATTTTATTCCTCCCTCCCCCTCCCCTTTGGGTCCATGGCAAACCCCAGGCTTCACTCCTGAAAGGACAAGATTCAGTGTTACTTGCATATTCACTGAGGGCTTGACACAGTGGTCTGTCCTCCCGTATTAGGCACTGCTGATGATCTCAAGTGTCTCCCATCGCTCTGTTTGAGATATTAGCAAAACTCTCTAGGATTGGAGTCTAACACCTTCCCACTCATTATGTGGATCTCTACCCACTGATGCAAAACACTATGCCAAAATGATCTCTTACATGCTTCTTAGAAGCCTGGTGCAGGAGGCACCCCATCCAAGACCCTAAACCAGTAAACTTTTCTTGTCATATTGCCAAATGAACATTCCCAACATTGTAATTTCAACCAAGTGCCCACCAATCCCCAGTGTCCACCTGCTCCACCCCCCAACCCTCCCCATAGTTCCATGGAACATCCAACCCACTCTTGCCAAACTACTCCTTTGTCAAACCTGGCCTACTCAACCCAATATTATCATTATGCCTTTGTAATGTCCCATCACTGCACAACTGCATGCTTCCACCTTGTCATATATTTTGTCCCTATGAGCATTGGCTCACAACCTTCTTTTTTATTTCCTGTAAAACTATCTTCCAGACTCTAGCTCTGTGAGTCTGATTAGTTAGCTTAATTTATATCAGTGAGGCCAGGTAATATATGTCCTTCAATACCTAGTTTGCTTCACTCAACATATGGTCCTCAATATTTATCCATTTTATCCAGTGTGTTAGTACTGTATTCCTTCTCAAAGCTGAGTAATATTCTATTGTATGTATAGAACACACTTTATTTATCCATTCATCAGTTGATGAGCATTTGGGTTGATTCCATCTTTTGGCAATAGTGAATAATGTCACTATGAACATTGATGTGCATGTTCCTATCCTTGCTTTCAATTCCACACAGGAGTGGAATTTCTGGATCATATGGCAGATATATAGTTAGTTTTCTGAGGACCCCCAAACTGTCCTCAGCATTGGCTGCAACATTCTACATTCCCATCAGCATTTTATGATGGTTCCCATTTTTCTGAATCCTCTCCAACACATTTAGTTCTTTGATTTTTAATAGCACCAGTCTAACGGGTACAAGATGGTATTGCATTGTAGTTTTGATTTGCATTTCCCTAATAGCTGGTGATGTTGAGCATATTTTCATGTGCTTCTTAGAAATTTGTAATTCTTATTGGGAGAAGTGTCTATTCAAATCACTTGCCCATTTTTTAAATGGGTTATTTGTTTTTTTTTATTTTTGAGGTGTAGGATTTCTTTAAATGTGTTAATAATAGACTCCTTTCAGATATATGGTTACCAAATACTTTCTCCCATTGAGTAGGTTGCTTTTTTACTTTCTTGACAAACTCCTTTGAGGTGTAAACTTTTTTAATTTTGAGGAGGTCCTATTTGTCTATTTTTTTCTTTCACTGCTCATGCTTTGGTTGTCAAGTTCATGAAATCATTTCCTATTACATGATCCTGTAGACGTTTTCCTCCATTATATTCTAAAGTCTTTATGGTATTGGCTTTTATATTTATATTTTTGATCCATATTGATTTAGTTATTGTATATGTTGTGAGATGGTACTCCTCTCTCATTATTTTGGATATAGAGATACAGTTCTCCAAACACCATTTGTTGTTGAAGAGCCCATTTTCTCCCAGTTGAGTTAGCTTGGTGCCCTTGTCAAATACTACATGACCATATATGTGAGGATCTCTTTCAGAATTCTTGATTCTGTTCCATTGGTCAGTATGTCTGTCCTCGTACCAATACCATGCAATTTTGTTCATTGTAGTTTTGTATTAGGTTTTAAAGTCAGATAGTGTGATTCCTCCAATTTCAATTTTCTTTTTCAATATTTTTTTTGGCTATTCGGGTCCTCTTGCCCTTCCAAATAAATTTCATAGTTAGCTTTTCCAACTCATTGAAGAATGCTTGTTAATTTTTATTGGGATTGCATTAAATGTATATATCAGTTTGGGTAGGATAGACATCTTAACAATGTTTAGTCTTCCTATCCATGAGCAGGGAATATTCTTCAATTTATTTAAATCTTTGATTTCCTTTAACAGGATTGTGTAGTTTTCTGCATATGTCACTTAACACCTTTAGTTAAATTTATTCCTATGCATTTGTTTTTTTAATTGCTTTTGTAATTGGGATTTTTTTTCCTGATTTCCTCCTCAGATTGTTCATTTTTGGTGTACAGAAATGTTACTGATTTTTCACATTGATCTTAAAACCTGTGACTTCACTGAACTCATTTATAAGATTTACAAGGTTTATAAATTTTTTCAGGGCTGTTATGTATAGGATCATGTTATCTGCAAATAGTGAAGTTTTTACTTCTTCTTTTCCAATTTGATGCCTTTTATATGTTTTTCTTGCCTAAGTGCTGGAGCAAGTACTTCTAACACAATGTTAAATAGGAGAAGTAATTTTTCAAAGTACACTCTTATGATACTCTTTATTTCTATGGGGTCAGTGGTGATATTCTCTTCCTCATTTCTTATTTTGTGTATTTGCATCTTCTCTCTTTTTTTCTTTGTTAGCCTAGCTAGGGATGTGTCAATTTTATTGAACCTCTCAAATAAAAAGCTTTTGGTTTTGTTTAGTTTTTCTAATGCTTTTTTAGTTTTGATTTCATTTATTACTGATCTAATTCTTTATTCTTTTTTTTCTTTCTTTCTTTCTTTTTTTTGTACTTCCTTTGGGGTTAGTGTTGTTGTTTTTCTAATTCCTGCAGATATGCAGTTAGGTCTTTAGTTTTTGCTCTTTTATTTTATCTGATATATGCATTTCCAGCTATGAACTTCCCTCTCATTACCACTTTCACTGTGTCCCATAGACTTTGAAATATTTTGTTTTCACTTTTATTCATTTCAAGGTACTTACTGATTTCTTTTGTGATTTCCTCCTTGACCCACTTTTTATCTAAGAGTGTATTGTTTAACTTCCATGTATTTGTGCCTAATCTTGTTCTCTGGACTTTACTGATTTCTAGCTTCATTTCATTGTGGTCAGGGAAACTACTTTGCATAATTTCAATATTTCTGAATTAATTGAGCATTGTTCTGTGGCCTAGCATGTGGTCTATACTGGAGAATTGTCCATGTGCACTCGAGAAGAATGTATATCCTGCTGTTTTGGGGTGTAGTGTTCTTTAAATATCTATTACTTCCATCTCCTCTAATGAATTGTTCAAAGTTTTGGTGCTTAAGTGATTCTCTGTTGAGATCACTTAATGATGTAATGTTGTATTAAAGTCATCCAGTATAATTGTAGAAGCATCTATTTATCCACTTATTTTTT
>JAKSZT010033836.1:86215-100071 GCA_026826555.1 Tolypeutes matacus
TTCCCCCTTTTATTCAAGGTCTTTTTCCAGTCGGCACATGGTATTAATCCCTCGTTGCCAGGGAGGCTCAACCCCAAGGGACAAGTCCCACGTTGTGGAGAAGGTAATGCATTCATATGTTGAGTTTTGCTTAGAGAGAGGCCACATTTGAGAAACAAGGAGGATCTCAGGTGGCAACCCTTAGGCACCCCATAACAGTAGGCTAAGTTTCATTTACAAGAGCAAAGACTCATAAGGGTAGTCATCAATAACAAGAACACATCAGTGGGCCATCCTCTTTTGACAGATACTGACCCTGCACTCAGAGGACTGTTGCTTCTCCCTTGGAGAATGTGGCAGATCTCTCTAGGCTAGGAATTCAGATTCCCTCATTTATTGAGTGATTGTCCACCCACCGTGACCATGCCCCATCCTTTGAACATTTGAACAATTTTGTATGTCTTTCATGTATATTCAGATGAACTTAATCCCATGAATCCCCCTCCCAGACAGCCCCCACCAATAATCCCTTGCAGCACCCATCGTAACCCTTCTGTGATCTAAATCATCCATGAACATGTAGCCCATATAATAATCAATACACTTAATAGGAAATAGAAACAACAATGATAAGCTTAAATGCAAGAAAGAAACACGAGGAAACTCAGGGTAAAAAAACAAAAAAACAAACAATCAAAAAAACAAAACAAAACAAAATATAATAAGCAGATTGAGACATTCAAAAAAATCGAATTAAAACAAAACAAAAGAAATGCCTTTTAAAAAAATTATTCTTTTTTTCCTTTTATCACTGTGTTATCAGATGTCCAGTGTGCCATGACACCTTCCCTTTCTCAATCCAAAGTGTCTTCCAAATTTTCATTTAATTTACAAAGAAGTTTTAGGTCACAGCAAATTCACATACGGAATACCAGAGGCTCCCAGATACCAAACCACCCCGCCTTCCCCACACCATATTAAAACGCTTTTTTTTTTTTTTGGATGTTAGCATAGTTATAACTGTTATACAGAGCAAAATATAGCAACTAAACATTGACAATGGTTCACAATTTAGATGATACAATTTAATAAGTTTTGATGATATTTACCATGTCCTGTGTCCATTACTGTAAGGTAATGAAAAACCTTTCCCATAACACCTAATTACCCCAACTTTGTTCTTTTCTGTTCTTATCTCCCCCTCTCCATGGGGCATATGACACTCTCCTCTCTTGACTCATGGTATGAGAAGATTCATAGTTACATACCTTGGGTATTCCAACCTGCCCTTCCTAATCTATACACCTGTGAACCCTGCACCACCACACCCAGTAATATCACTACCAATCTGTCCTGTCCTTCAATATGCAACTATACTCTATCCCTTTACCATAGATTATGACCATATGGGTCATGGATCACAGCCTACTCTTCTTTATCTCTCCCTTGTTAAGCTATCTTTCAGACAATGGTTCTCAGAGACTGCTCACTTTCCTCAGTTCAAATCAGTGAGGTCATATACTGTTCATCCTTCAGTGCCTGGCTTGCTCCACTCAACATAAGGTCTTCAAGATTCATCCACGTTATTCTGTGTGTTAGCACTTTATTCCTTCTTACAGCTGAGTAATATTTCATTGTATGTATGTACCACATTTTGCTTATCCATTCGTCTGTTGATGGGCACTGGGGCTGATTCCAACTTTTGGCAATGGTGAACAATGCCACTATGAACATTGGTGTGCATTTATCTGTTTGTGTCTTTACTTTCAGTTTTTCTGGGTATATACCCAGCAGTGGAATTGCTGGATCATACGGAAGATCTATTCTTAGTTTTCTGAGGAACTGCCAAACTGTCCTCCACAGTGGCTGGACCATACCGCAGTCCCACCAGCAGTGGATGAGGGTTCCTATTCCTCCACATGTTCTCCAACATTTAGTGTCTCCTGTTTTTTTAATAGCTGCCATTCTGATGGGTGTAAGATGGTATCTCACTGTAGTTTTGAATTGCATTTCCATGATAGCAAGCGATGTTGAGCATTTTTTCACGTGCTTTTTAGCCATTTGTATTTCTTCCTTGGAGAAGTGTCTTTTCAGGTCACTTGCCCATTTTTTAAAAGGGTTGTTTTTCTTTTTATTTCAAGGTGCAGGATTTCTTTATATATGCAGGATATTAGGCTCTTATCAGATATAAAGTTGCCAAATATTTTCTCCCATTGGGTAGGCTGCCATTTTATTTTCTTAATAACATCCTTTGAGGTGCAGAAGTTTTTAATTTTGATGAGATCCCATTTATCTATTTTTTTCTCTTGCTGCTTGTGCTTTGGTTGTGAAGTTCATGAAACCATTTTCTATTACAAGGTCCTGTAGATGTTTCCCTACATTATCGTCCAATGTCTTTGTGGTTTTGTCTCTGATATTTAGATATTTGATCCATCTTGAGTTGATTTTTGTATAAGGTGTGAGATGTTATTCTTCTCTCATTCTTTTGGATATGGATATCCAGTTCTCCAAGCACCATTTGTTAAACAGGCCATTCTCTCCCAACTGAGTGGGTTTCATGGCCTTGTCAAATACCAGATGACTGTATATGCAAGGATCTATATCAGAACTCTCAATTAGGTTCCATTGGTCAGTAGGCCTATCCTTGTGATAATACCTTGCAGTTTTGATCACTGTAGCTTTGTAGTATGTTTTAAAGTCAGGTAGTGTGATACCTTCAACTTCATTTTTCTTTTTCAATATGTTTTTGGCAATTCGGGTCCTCTTGCCTCTTCAAATGTATTTTGTGGTTAGTTTTTCCAGTTCCTTAAAAAGTACAGTGTTGACTTTTATTGGGATTGCATTAAATCTCTAGATTAGTTTGTGAAGGATAGACATCTTGATGGTGTTTAGTTTTCCTATCCATGAACAGGGAATATTTTTCCATTATTTAAGTCTTCTTTGATTTCCTTTAACAGTGTTGTGTAGTTTTCTGTATATAAGTCCTTTACATCTTTAGTTAAATTTGTTCCTAGATATTTGATTCTTTTAGTTACTATTGTTTATGGTATTTTTTTTTTCTGATTTCCTCCTCAGTTTGCTAACTATTGGTGGACAGAAATGCTACCGATTTTTGAGCATTGATCCTATAGTCTGCAACATTCCTGAACTCCTTTATAAGTTCTAGAAGCCTTGTTGTAGATTTCTCAGGGCTTTCTATGTATAGGATCATGTCATCTGCAAATAAGGAATTTTTCACTTCTTTTCCAATCTGGATGCCTTTTATATCATTTTCTTGCCTCTGTGTTCACGCAAGTACTTCTAAGACAATATTAAATTTGAGTGGTGATAGTGGGCATCCTTGTCTAGTTCTAAGAAATCAGCACTTAATCTTATTCTGCTTCCCTTATATTATATGTGATGGTTCTCTTTTCTCTTGCTGTCTTGAGTATTTTCTCTTTGTCTTGAACCTTGGACATTTTGACAAGTATGTGTTTTGGAGTTGGCCTGTTGGGATTTATACTATTTGTGGTGCACCATGCTTCCTGGATCTGCACATCCATCTCTCTCAACAGGGTTTGGAAGTTTTCAGCCATTATTTCCTTCAACAGTCCTTCTGTTCCCTTTCCCTTCTCTTCTCCTTCTGGGATGCCCATAATGCGTATGTTTGGGCGTTTTGTGTTATCGGTTAATTCACTGAGTCCCTGCTCGATTTTTGTATCTTTTCGTCTATCTGTTCTACTATCTCTTTGATTTCTGGTGTATTGTCTTCCATAGCACTAATTCTTTCCTCTGCCTCTTCCAATCTGCTGTTATGTGAATCCAGTGTCTTTTTGATTTCTTGGATTGTGCCATTCTTCACCATCATATCCATTATCTTTTTGGTCATGTTTGCAATTTCTTCAGGATGTTCTCCCAGTGTCTTCTTAATATCCTTAATCTCTTCCTCCACTTCATTAAGTTGATTCATGTTATTTGTTGGACAGCTCTGATTAGTTCTTCCATGTTTTGCATCTCCCTTTATTTTTAGTTTTTCATTAGACTAAGCCATGCTTTCCTGTTCCTTAGTATAGATTTTGTTTTTTGGTTGGTATCTAGTCATTTGTTTATCTTGGTGTATAATTTCAGTTGATTTGCTTCTCTCTCAGATTAATGGCTTTATTTTGATGTTTTGGAGTGTGTTCATTATGACACTTCTTTCATCTTTTTCTATTTTCTTCCTGTTGTCTATGTTCCCTTAAAAATGTTACTACCAGAGGAATAAGAAGAAATAGGCAGAGAAAATGAGTAATAATAGTGATAATAGTAAAATGTAGGAGAGGGAGCATACAAGATGTAGGCAATTGAATAATTAACCCAAGAAGGAAGTACAGAAGAATAAGATTAGAAAAGTGGAACAGGAACAGAGACATGAAATAGAATGGAGAAAGATATAGAATGAATTAAACTCCAAAATGATGAGAAGAGGGGAAATGAAGAAGTAGGAGAGAGAAGGAAAAAAAAGAAAAAAAAAGAGAAAATAAAACCTGGACAAAGTAGGAGAGAGAAAGAAATGATTATAAGAAAAATTGAAGACCAAGCCCAAAGAGGTGGAAAGAATGAACAATAGAAAACAGAGAATATGAGGATGAAGGAGTGAAAAGATATAGCCTAGGTAGAGAAAATTGGGAAACAAAGAAAGAGAGAAAATACAAACAGAGTAACAAAAGAAGGGTGGACAACACAACAAGAAATCCAGACATCAGCTACTTGTTTTTTCTTGTTTGTTTGATTTTTAAAGAAAGAGTGTTCGAAGGCAGGAAAAGGATAAAAAAGGCAATATAAACATGGAAAAGCAGGCTTCTCTCTTGGACCCCTAGTAATTTTATCAGGCTGTTGCTCTTCATCAATTCATGGCTTTGCAGCTTATCCTTTGCTGGTTTTAAGCCAGGTTTTATTGAGTAAAATAAGGAAAGTATAAAAGGAACCTTTTTCTTTCTTTCTTTTTTTTAAAGGAAGAGATCCAATAAAAGCTAATACAAAGAGGATGTTTGTATGTTACCTTTCATAAAAGTTCCCTGCTTTCTTGATAGCCTTGCATCACTTCTCAGAGAGGAGCTGGGGTCAAACCAGAGACCTTTTATATGCTAGGTTGGAGCTCATCCACTAAGCTCATGTGCCTTCTTAGGTTAGAAAGGACTTTCAGATACCTATCATCCCTTATTTCCTCCCTGTTATCTCTGCTTCCTTTCTGATGTAATCTCTCTTTAATTAAGATGTTAGGTGTGACAACCTGCCTAAGAAGACCCCCCTCTCCTCTGTAATGTACTTCCTCTCTTTACCCAGGATGCTGAGTGTGACATCCTGCCTGAGGAGTTCTTCCTCCCCTATCGCTGTGGCATCAGGGTCCCTTTCAAAACCCAAGAGGAGCTTGGTGGCTAAAATAACCATAAAAAGTACAATTTCTACCTCTCTGACCCCTCTTCCTCCCACAGGAGGTCACCAACAACTCCTTTTGGAGAAGGAACCCAGCAGCTCAACTTAGGCTCTTTGTTCTGAGGGTGAGGTATAAATGCCTCTTCCAGGCCCAGGCAGAAGAAACTCAAGATTTTTGCCAGCTTAATTTTCTTTCTAGCACCCTCCTAGCTGTCCCAGAGCACTCACACCCCTTTATCTATCTTCAGGTGCTGACAGGGAGAAGAAGTCTGTTCTCTCAGTCAGATACCATTGTCACGAGTTTTATGCTCAACTGATATCTCAGTGATGGAGGACGGGAACCCTTCCTGGTGGCTGGGAGGGTCAGTAACTCAGAGTTTGCTTTTTTGGCTTCCTCCTCTCTGTTCCCAACTCTCCTGTTAGTTTTGAAGCAGTGTCCTATACTACTGTACCATAAAGCAGGTTACCAAGGCTGCCCTATACTACCTCTCAGTTGTTTAACTAAGAGATAAGCTTTTTTTGTCTACCTCATTGACCATGTTCCTGATAATTTTTTAAAAAAATTTCACTTGTTGTGACCTTCAACTCATGTGTTTCTGTTTGGTTCTTAATGACAATCTCAAAGTCTTTCCCATATTGCTAATTCATTGTCTTTTCATGTAATTAGTTATTTCTCTGTTTTCTTCTTTATCTCCATAAGCATATCGACAATCATCTTTTTTATAAGTTTGTGTCTAAATGGTCCAAAGTCTGCTCTTCTTCTTTGATGGTTTCTGGAATTTTATCTTGTTCCTTTGGATGGACCATCATTTCCTAATTCTTGTTTGTCATGTAATATTCCCAGCACACTGAAAATTTTAATATTTTAAGGTATTAACTCTGAAAATTAGCGTCTCAACTCTCTCTTTCTTATGTGTGTAGCCAGTAAGTGATAAGACAGATATTTTCTTGAGTTCCAGGAGCTAAAACAAACAAACAAAACAAACAAACAAAAAAACAAACAAAAAAAAAAACAGAGAGAGAGAGAAAAAAAAAGAACATAAAAATACCTTTTACATTCTTTGCAATTTTCTCTCTCTTTTCTGACAGTTTTATTCAGATAATCATATTCATTTCAAGGACTTCAGCCAGAGATTAATGTGAATTAACCACTCTGTCATATGTGAGCCTGTGTGGAGCTGTGGGACCTACTCCTTTACCTAGGCTTATGATTGCTTATGGTCTTAGGAATTCCCATGTTTAGAGTTTATAGGATTTCAATTGTCCCCTCTACTCCCTTTGAAGTAAGATTTCATCCCCTCCTTTGGGCTTTATTGTTTGATTTAATGCAGATGGACTTTGCTCCAAACCACTTTGACTTAATTTTTTCTTACACTGCTGTAGCTATCTAAAAGCTAATTCTCTGCCTTCAGTAAAGGTTCTAGGACAGTGTTATTGAGACAAGAGTACTGTTCAGTCTTTCAGACTTCCAACAGCCAGATTGGCAATGGCATACAAGCTCAAAAGGATGTGCATAAATTTTTATTCTGCTCTCTCTAGAAAGGTGCAAAGGAATAACAATGGGAGTGTATGCTGTTTCTGCACTGCATTGGGAAGGGACTGAGGAAGGGGACAAGAACACGAGGACATTCTCCTATAGCTTTTGAAGCAGTTTCTCTTGATTCAGCACTCACCTAGCTACTACAGCACTTTAGCGGTTTTCTGCAGTTCAGAGGACGAATACTGTCTTTTAGATTCCTTTCTCATTTTTAATTAGGGGATGTTTCAGTTTGCCAAAGAGCTGCTGATGTAAAGTACCAGAATTTGCTGGCTTTTATTAGCAGGCATTTACTTGGGGAAAAGCTTACAATTCTGAGACCATAAAATGTCCAAATCAAGGCACCATCAGGGATGTTTTTGCACCAAATTCAGCTACTTTTGATGATAGTGTGTTGCCACATGGTAAAGCAAGAGAGCAGGTGATATTTGCTGATGTCTCTGTCTTCTCTTCCACAATCTACCATCTCCAGGAGCTCAGCTGTGGGCCACCAGGCTTAAAGCTTATCTCTTTCAGAGCCAGAGGTCTCAATCTCTCAGGGCTTCTCTCCATTTGCTGAACCTGCAAGCAAGCATGGAGTCCTCTCTCCTACATGATCAGTTCAAAAGGGCAGCTTCTTTTCTCTCTCATATGGCTGGACAAAATATGGCAGCTCACCCTTTTTCTTTGTGTGTCTCTGCTTATATCAGACCATCAAGAGGGCAGAGAGTTAACCTGAACTACACATCACTGATGTAACACAAATAAAAAGGTCTCACATCCACTGGAATGGATTAGTTATAAAACTTAATTTTCTCTTTTTGTGATTTAAAAAATATTTCAAACTGCCACAAGTTTGGAAAAATGGCCAACCTAAAATTTGACTTCCAGAAATCTGAAGGAACTGATCAAAAATTATTGATTAGCAATCTGAACATGTATACCTGGAGTTTAGAGCATTAAGTATTTATATCGCACCCTGGCACTAACAAGCTGCATCAAGATTCAGGGCTGTCATCCCTACTGTGGCCTGTCATGAATCTGGGGAATGCAGATGGTAGCCCATACATGTAGAGTGAAATTTGCTGGTACTTGCCACAGTTTAACAGTCTCTTCCTTTGGTGCTTCCTTCAGTTCCTCCCAGAGTTCAATTAGACTGTGGTTTCAAAGTACTTGATTCCTATGGTTCCTACCTGTTCAATCATCGTGTTGGTGGAGGAACTGACACCTGGACCTTCCTATTCCACCATCTTAGCAATATCTATCTCCAGAAGATACCTTCAGGTGAATGAAATATAAAAATAAAATATACCAAATACTTATGGGATACAGTGAAGACAGTGCTAAGAGGGATTTTTAGAGTTCTGAATGCCTACATTTAAAAAGAAAAAAAATCATGAATCAATAACCTAATTTCATACCTAAAGAAAATTCACTTTACTAAAATATCAAGAGAAAAATAAATGAAATGGTCATAGAAGGAAAATATATTAAAGATTAAAGCAGAGGTCATTGAAATAGGAAATATAAAAAAAAAAAAAAGTTTTTGAAAATAACAATAAAATTGACAAACGTTTAGCCAGACTGACAGAAAAAACAGACAGGGCAAAAATGACTCAAACTGGGAATGAATGCAGGAATATTACTACCAAACTTAAAGACATAGAAATAATTATGAGTATTATGAACAATTACTTGTCACCAATGTAGAAAACCTAAATGAAATTAACAAATTCTTTTAAATGTACACATTATCTCATCTGACACACAAAGTAACAGAAAATCTCAGCAGATCTATTACAAGTAAAGAGATTGAATCACTTCTTGAACACCTATCAACAAAGAAAAGTGCAGGAAGAGATGGTTTTAGTGCTAAATTATACAAAACATTGAAAGGAGATTTAACACTAATTATTCTCAAATACTTTCAAAAATAGAAGTGCAGATTTTACTTCCAGAATCATTCTATTAGGCCAGCATTACAGTAATACCAATGCCAGAAAAATAAAATAAACATTAGAAAATTACAGACCAATATCTCATGACTATAGATGCAAAAATCCTCAGCAAAATATAGTAAAACAAATACAACAGTATATTAATATAATTATGTGCATTATCAAGTGGAATTCAAGGAATGCAATGATGGTACAACATAAGAAAACCTGTGTGATACACAACATTAATAATATTAAAGATGAAAAACAAATTATCACCTCAATTGATGCAGAAAGTCATTAGATAAAATCCAGCATTATTTCATAGTATAAAAAGCTCAGAAATTTAAGAATAGAAGGGAATTTTCTCAATATGATAAGGAGCTTTTTAAAAATACAATGTAAATACTTTCAATGTTGAAAGACATTCCCCCTAAGATCAGGAACAAGAAAAGGATGCCTGCTGTCCACCATTATTCAATATTTTACAAGAAGTTCTAACAAAAGCAATCAAATTCTTCAAAATTGGAAAGAAGTCAATTTACCCATATTCAGAGATGACATGATGTTATATATAGAAAGCAAACATAGAAGAAATTTAATAGAACTAATGAATTCAGCAAAATTACAGGATTCAAGATAAACATGCAGAAGCCCATTTTTTTCTATACATGCATAGTAATTAATAACATGAAAATGAAATCAAGAAAACTATTCCATTTACAGTAGCATCTATAGGAATTCAAAATAATAAATATAACCAAGGAGGTGAAATAATTGTACACTAAAAACTACAAAACATTGTTGCAGGAAATTAAAGAAGTCATAAATAAATGAAAATATCCAATGTTCATAGATAGGAAGACTTAATATTGTTAATATTTAAATAATGAAATCCAATATAATCCCTATCAAAATTACAGAAGGCTTTTTTGGAGAAGTAAAAATCTTATCCTCAAATTCATATAGAATTGCAAGGGGTTGCAAATAACCAAAGCAATCATAAAAAGGAAGAACAACAGTTGGAGGACTCACACTAAAGCTATAGTAATTAAAACAGCATGATATTTGCATAAGGATAGACAAATAGATGAAAGGAATAGCTCATTTACCTCAGCCAAACCCATTCAGTTACCAAGCATATACTCCAGGTATTCTCAAAGCCAACAGAATAGTGATCTATTATAGTTGAAAACGCTTGGTGTGATATCAAAAGAGGCACCAGAGAGGCACATAGCTACATAGAGAAGAGGTAAAATCTAAGTCATCCCTTGTCAACAGGGAGTCTGTGAATATACCATACACTGTGCCTTTTGAGGATTAACACCAGAGTCAAAAAGCTGTGTGTGAAATACATGTTATTAAAATAGTCCAGCCAACTCACCAAGGAAATAAGCAAAAAGAAACAAGTGATAGAGGGAAATTTTATTCACAGTTGCTACAATATACTATCTAAAACATGCAGATTTCAACAAAATATAAGGAACATACAAATAGGAAAAAGTGACTCTTAAATATTGTAATAAAGGACAATTGAAAATGATGTCCATGGTGAAATTTATGGACGTCCAGCTCTTTGACTTCAGAAAGACTTCAAATAGCTTGTACAAGTGTTTAGAAACTAAACGGAAGCATGTTTGAGAAATTAAAGGAAGCTGGGATTACAATGTCCCATCAAGTAGGTAACTATAAAAAGATAGAAATTATTTAAAAAAACAAAAAAACAAATAGGACTTATATAGTAAAAGAAAGAAAAAAAAACTACAATAAAACAAATGAAAATATAACAAAGGGCCTGAAAATTAAGTTTGGGCTGGTAGAAGAAAGAATCAGTGAACCTGAAGATATCTTGATAGAGATTATGCAATGAGAAAAACAGAGAGTTTAAAGAATTATGAAAAATGTACAGAGCCTCAGAGAAATGTGGGACACTATTAAATGCAGTAACATATGTGCATTGGGAATACAAGAAGAAGACAGAGAGAGAAGCCTATGAAAAATGTTGAAAGAAATAATGGCTGAAATCATCACAAAACTTTTTTAAACATCATTAATCACAAGAAGCCCAATAAAATCTAAGTAGGAAAACATAGATTTCAACACCCATACACACCATAGTCAAATGTTGAAATCCAAATTCAGAGAAAATCTTAGGAGCAAGAGAAAACAATTTATCATGTAAAAAGTGAAGTCAATAAGATTAACAGCTGAATTGTCATCAGAAACAATGGAGGTCCAAAGAAAGTGGTATGATGTCTTTAAAATACTTCAAGAAAAAATAACTCTTAACCTAGTATTCTATATCCAGCCAAACCTTCAAAAAAAGAAATGAAGGCATTAAAAACAGAGAATTATTTATTGCTAACAAACCTGCCCTTAAAGGAATAAAAAGGAAATTTGTCAGCCTGAAAGTCAGTTCCCTACACATTAATTTACATCCAAATTAAAACAAAACTAAACAAAGAATTCTGCTGAAGGTAATTAAGTATAGATAGTTTAAAAAGAAATATAATTGCATATTGCATAATTTTTATTGTTTTTAACTAAATTAATATAACAAGTAATTAAATAAAACATAAGCATATACTTGGGATTATAACACCTAAGTATACAATACATTTGACAACATGGCATAAAAGAAGGTAGTAGGACCAAAGCGCTATTGAAATATGGAAACAAAACCTGGAAAGTAACTCATACACAGAGAAATAAATAGATAAAATAAGAAATGGTTAAAAAAAAAAAAAAAGGTAAAATACCAAACTAAAATGCACACTTGTTACATTTTCTCATCACAGATATCTTAGGATAAACAAAATTATATAAAGTCAATTATTACACTGGAGTTGTAAAATATATAAATGAAGTAGTGATAAGAGGAATACCACAAGTGGAGAAAGAATAATTCTGTATAAGAATGAATATTCTAGATCTCACCAGAATTAATTTATTATACATACAAAGAAGATTCTTATAATTAAGGTGTATATTGTAATCCTTAGAACAACCACAAAGAAAATTATGAAAAATAGTTAAAAATTTTAAATTTATTAAAATGTTACAGTAAAGTATTCATTTAATGGAAAAGAAACAATAAAAGGAACATATTAATAAAAGTGTAATATATAGAAACTATGTGAATGGAATTTTTAAATCCAAACATATCAATATGAATATTATACCTGAATGCATTAAATATCAAATATTGTTAGACAAGATCCAACTAAATGTTGTTTGTCTATAAGGGAATCATTTTAGATTAAAACATGCAAAATGTTGAAAATGAAAATGATAAGAAAACATTTACTATACAAACTGCAACCAAAAGAGTTACATGGTTATACCAAATTCAGACAAAATAGACTTTAAAACAAACAAAAAAATGTCACTAGAGACAATAAATGGAATTTTATGTTGATGAAAGAACCAATCAATCAGGAAAATGTAAAAATTATAAATATGATATATCTACTTAGATATATATATCTGCTTAGATATAGAGAAGTTTTAAATATATTAAACAAATATAAATTTGAAGAGAGATTAGGCAAATCAAAAATACTAGTTGTAGATTTCACAACTAGTATTTTTCTTTCAAAAATGGATAGAACAATTTGGCAGAAAATCAAAAATGGTATAGAAGCAAATAAATTTTTAAACAACCAAGACTAACAGAACATTGAAGCCAATAATAGAAGAATACACACATTCTTCTGAAGCTCACACAAATCATTCTCTAAGAGAATATATGAAAGCTAATTTTACAAGCCTCAAAAAATTTGAGGATTGAAACATGTAAAGTATGTTTTGTGACTACAATAGAACTAAATTGTAATTGAATAACAGAAGTAAATTAAGGAATTTCACAAATATGTGGATAATAAACAGCATAATCCTAATTAACAAATTATTAAAAAAATAACAAAGGAAACTAGCAATATATGATATACATACAAATGAAAACATCACACTAAAAACGTGTGATATACAAGCAAAGCAGTGCTTAGAGAGAAGTTTTTAGCTCCAAATGCAGATATTTAAAAGGAAGCAAGAAGTAATATTAATAATAACATAATTGTAGACTGCAAGAAAGTAGAGACTGTCCAGAATTCTAAACTTAAAACATGCCTAAGGAAGGGAAATATTTTAAAATGGGGTAGAAATAAATTAGACAATAGAAAAAGTCGAGGTCAATGAAACAAAATTTAGATTCTTTGAAAAGATCAATAAAACTGAAAAACCAATTGCTAGAGTGGTCCTGAAACACAGAGAGAAGTCTCAAAGTACTAAAATCAGAAATCAAAGAGGGGACATCACCATTAATCTCTCAGAAATAAAAGAGAAATGTAATCAGTACCATTAACAATTATATGCCAACAATTTAGATAACTTAAATGATTCAGAAAAGCTATGAAACTGACAAGAGAAAATATAGTATCTGAGTAGATTTATAACAGCTAAAGAGATTGAATTAGTAATTTTAAACTTCCCACAAAAAATCCAAAGTCTTTTTGGCTAAATTGGTGAATTCTACTCAACCTTTAAATAATTAACACCAATTTCTCACAAATCATTTCAAAAATAGAATAATAGATAAAACTTCCCAACTGATTCTATGAAGTCAGTATTGCATTGATACCAAAATCAGGCAAAAAATATCACAAGAAATGAAAATTACAGATCATTATCTCTTACAAAAAATGCAAAATCCTCAAAAAAATATTAGCCATCCAAACCCAGCAACATAATACTAAGATTATACACCTGGACCAAGTGACATTGATGTAAAAAATGCAAGGTTAGGTTAACATGCATAAATCAGATACTGTAACACACTATGCTAACAGAATAAAGTACAAATCCCCATCTTCATTTCAATAGATTATGAAAAATCAATTGCCACAAACATCTTTTCATGATAAAAATGCTTGAAAAAGTGAGAATGGAAGGGAATTTCCTAAATATGATAAAATGCATCGATTTAAAATTTACAAATGCTATAATTCATAATAGCAAAGGTCTGAATTCAT
>JAKSZT010033836.1:100171-149793 GCA_026826555.1 Tolypeutes matacus
TTCCTAAATATGATAAAATACATCAATTTAAAATTTACAAATACTATTATTCATAATAGTGAAGGTCTGAATTCATTCTCATAAAGATCAAGAATAAGGCAAGGATCTCTTCTAGCCACTTCTATTCAACATTGTACTTGAGGTTCTAAAGAGAGAAATTAGTCAAGAGAAAGAAATAAAAGGGATCTATATTGGAAGAAAAGTATTAATCATATCTCTTCTTACATATGACATTCTCTTGCAAAGAATAAATCTAAAAAGTCAACAAAAGTACAATTATAATGAATGAGTTCAACATATATATATATATATATATATAGCCACATCTTCAATATATAAAATTCAATTGCATTTTTATATACTAGCAATTAACAATCTGAAATAGAAATTAAGAAAAATTTCATTTACAATAATATGAAAATGAAAAAAAATATGAATAAATTTGAAAGAACTATAAGATTTGTAAACTGAAAACTGAAAAGCATTATTGAAAGAATCTCACAGTATCTAGATAAATGAAAAGACACCCACGGTTCATGGATTAGAAAATTTAATGTTGTTAAGATAGTAATACTCTCCAAATTTACCTAAAGATTCATAACATATTCAATCCCCACCATCAGCATTTCAGATGGATGTTTAAAACAATAAACTCATCCTAAAATTCATTCCAAAATGAAAGGTACCCACAATAGCCTAAGGAATCATGGCAAGCAAGAGTAAAGTTGGAGGACTCAGACTTTGCTGTTTCAAAACTTACTAAAAAGCTAAGAAATCAGGATATTGTGGCTTTAGCATAAGCATAGATATACAAATCAGTGAAATAGAGTTGTGAGCCCATAAATAGATACTTATAATAATAGTTAATTAATTTTGGACAAGGGTTCCAATAAAATTCAATGAGGGAAAGAGTAGTTTTCTTATTATGTTCTGGACAATGGGCTATCCTCCTTCCTTAAAATCTTAATTAACACAAAAATCAACCCAAAATGGATCATAGAACTTAATAAAGGAGCTATATCACAAAATAATTAGGAGAAATTATAGGAGTAAATAATTATTATCTTGGTTTATGTAGTAGCAAAAAGGTAATTCAGTAGAAAATGGATAGACTTTTCAACAAATGAATCCAGAACAATTGTGTATTCTGCCTTGCAGTGACCCCTTAATCTTATTTCCTCAAAAATCAGTTTAAACATTCCACCAACATACAATGCTTCTAAGTGCAACACCCCCTTCTGATTGTTTTTTGTCTTTCTTACAATTTACATCACCTTGCAGTTACAGGTTTGTGTATCATTTCTTTTGTATCAGACACACAAATGTAATGGAAGCACTAAACACTGTTTTTCTCTCCTTTATACAACTGTAACCATGCTTCAAACATCCATGTGCACACCCAGACACAACTCACTACATAGTTTTATATGAGTGAGTGAATAAAAGAATGAATAATGGTAAAGGGATCGATTTAAATTACTTTGGAACTTAGAGAATAGAGGGCATTCCAGAATTTTTATTTCAATGTATTTTATATTCTTATATTTTACTTTTCTTTAAACCACTTGTTCCTACAATGAGAAATGTTTTACGGGGAGTGCCTGAGAAAGCAATTTAGCTTTTAAAACTCAAAAATCCAAGTCTTTAGTTCTATGGACTTATATCTCTTGAGGGTAAGTGGAAAAGTTTGTTGTTATACCTTAAGGTAGATAACACCCAAACTCAGGCACATTGAATGCAGATCACTTCAGAATATCTCATGCCCAGTGAAGCTAGGACAGACATGTGATACTGGGAGTAGGGGATTCAAGGCAATTCCTCTTTTATGAGCTTGCTCTTTATTTATTTGTATTCCTCAATATAGAATAAGTGGTCAAGAAATTATCTGTCGTATCAGCAGCTGGTTATAAAATCAAGAAATAGACTTACCAGGGAATAAACACCAGAGCTAATATCTTAAAATAGGAAATCAGAGAAAAAGACAAAATACAACAGGAAATGATTGCCATTTAAATGAAGAGGATAAAAATCCAAAAAAACATCTAAGAATAAGAACAGAATGTGGACGTACCAAAAAAAGCCTTTAAAAATCATCTTAAAAATGCTCAGAGAGTTGAGGGAAAATACATAGAAAGAACTCAAGTATATATGGAAAGCAAGTTTTATCAATAAGAGAAACAAGTAAAGGGAGAATTTTTAGAAAGGAAGGAAATGGTACTACTGGAAATGTAGACCACAGTAACTGAAATGAAAATTTCACTGGAGAGTTTTAAGAGCGGAATAGAGCTAGCAGAAGATATGATAAGTGAACTTGAAGACAAGTCATTTGAAATGAGATGAAATGGAGTAGAAAGAAAAAAGAAATGTTGAAAGAGAAAATAAACTAAGACAGCTATGGGATATATTAACCACACTAATATAGATATTATGGGTCTCAAAGAAAAAGACTAGAGAAAGGATCAGGAGAAATATTGCAAGAAATAATGACAGAGAACCTCCTCAAATTAGGAAAAGATGAGAATATGCACATCCAAGAAGCTCAGAGAAGACTAAACAAAAAACATGAAGAAAAATATGCCCATCATATGCTGGTTACACTATCAAATGCAAAGGACAAGGAGAGTTCTCTGAAAGCAGCAAGTAGTGTGTTATGTACAAGGAAGTCCCAATTGGATTGTCAATTTCTTATCAGAAACCTTGGAGGAAAGAAGGCAGTTGGCTGAAAAACTTAAAGTGCTGAAAGAAAACTGCAGGCAACTAAGAATTTTATATATGGTGAGGCACTCTTTCAAAAATGACAGGGAGATTAAGGCATTCCCAGGTAAAAACTAAAACTGAAGGCTTTCATCACCACTAAATTTACCCTAAAACCAAGGCTAGTTGGAAGATGGCATAAGAGTAGGTAGGCACGGCTCAACTCTTTCACAAATCAATAGAGGAAGGGCCAAAAACCTACCTAAGGGAGCTGCTTTAGGGATCTGCAGACCAAGGGGAGTGCTGCCTATCATCCTGTAGTGAGAAGGACAGAGAGACTATGAGGCCTAATGAAAACCAGGAATTAACTACCCCTATAGCTGGGAACAGCACATCTACCTCAAACTCAAGGTTCACTGCAGTGAACTGAGTGGGAAAAGAACATTCACCTCCATAAAAGGAAAAGATATCTGGAAGAGGTCAGAAAGTGATTTCTCTTCAGTGAGTTTGGCCAGCTGAGCCTCCTTTGAATCTCAAAAAATGTACACTACCCAGAACTAAAGTGGCCCCAGTCGGAGGGAAGGAGGGATCTGATCAGGCAAGCAGTCACAAACAACTGCCCTGGGAGAGAGAGGAACTAGGTCAGTGAGGAACTTGGTCTGTGAGGAACTAACCAGCCCAGGAGATATAAGTCAAAATGTTCGAAGCCCAACTGGCCTAAAGGAAAAGAGGGAAGGGAGAGCCAGATAAGCTTATAGAAGCCTACCTAACCTGTGGAGTGTGTGTAGCTCAGTGTAGGAATGGTGTTCTCATATACTACATCCCATTACCTTCTAAGAGAAGAGATCCAGAGTGATCCACTGGGTTATCAGGCACCCAGCCAATACTATATGACAAGAAACTTATAGACTGAGATTTTGGTTTTACATTTTTTGGTCTGTTATTTTATATTTTTCATAATTTTTATTCTTTATTTTATTCACTAAAACCAGTTACATCATATGCGGAGGGCAGGTTGCAGGGTTATTGATTGATGAGCACCAGCAGCCAGGGACATTTCCTAAGGACCTAAGAGGGAAGCTTGTTTTCCTGGGTTGATTTTGTTTTTTCTTTTCTTGATTTCCTTTTATTTTCTTTTGGCTACTTTTTCTCCTTAGTTCTTAATTTCTTTTCTTTATCTCATTTTTCCCTTTTCTTTTGCTTTTCTTTCATTCCACATTCTCTTACTTGGTCCTCATTCTTTTCTTCTTCTTTTATCAACTTTTCAGTATTATACTTTATTCTATTTTTTTTTTCATTTCATTTTTTCATTCCACCATTTTTCTTCTTATTCCTTTGTATTTTTTATGATCTTTCACTTTTTTTTTTCTGGGCTCTTTTATACTTACATTTTTAACTTTTTAATTATTACTTTTATTCTTTTTCTCTCTTATCTCTTTCATTTTAAATGGTCTTAATTTTTTCAAGGGAACACAGACAAATACAAGGATATATAATATGTGGAACCAGATATCAAAGAGGAATCTAAAACAAAACAATACAAAATAAAACCCAAGAATAGAAAACGAAGCTTATCATATGAAGAAGCCCATCAAGACAAACATATGCCTAGGCACCAGCAAAAAAAATTTCAAGCCTTATTAAGAAACAGGAAGAAAAGGCCCAGTCTAATGAACAAACCAAAAAAAAGGAGGTGATGCAAAACATGGGACAACTAATCAATGATGTTTAAACAAATATGAATCCACATAATCTAGTGAAGGAAGAGATGAAGGATAGTAGGAAGATACTGGGGGGGGGAATACTGACAAAATCATAAACATACATAAAAATAAAACATATGATTCTGATGAATGGCACAAAGCAAGAAATAAAAAATACACTGGTAGCACATAACAGCAGATCTGAATACGGAGAAAACATAATTAACAATGTCAAAGATAGCACATCTAAAATTGGGCAGATAGGGAAGCGGCTGTGGCTCAATCAGTAGGGCTCCTGTTTACCATATTGGAGGCCCCGGGTTCGGTTCCAGGGGCCTCCTGGTGAAGGCAAGCCCGCCCGCATGGCGTGGTTAGCTGACCCAGTGAGCACAAGCAGCAAGGGGGGTATAAATGAATAAATAAATAAAATCTTTAAAAATAAATAAATAAATAAATAAAATTGCACAGATAGTAAAACAGATACATAAAAAGATAGAAAAAATCCAGCAAGGACTTTGGGATTTGAATGACAACTAGAAATGCACAAACATATGCCTTATAGGCATCCCAGGGGAGTGAGAAGGGAAAGAGGGTAGAAGGAGTGCTGAAGTACATAATGACTGAAAATTTCTTAACTCCTTTGTGGGACATGGATATACATGTCCAGGAAGTGCAGCACTCTCCAAACAGTGTAAATCCTAACAGACCTACACTGGAACATATACTTATTAAATTGTCAAATGCTCAAGACAAATAAATAATACTGAAAGCAACAAGTGAAAAGAGATACATCACATAAAAAGAGAGCTCAATAAGAATAAGCGCTGATTCACATCTGAAAACATGTAGGCAAGAAGGCAGTGGTATGACATCGTTAAGGTGCTAAAAAACAAAACAAAACAACAACAACAAAAAAAAAAAAACAACCAGGCAAGAATTCTGCATGCAGAAATGACAGAAGGGTCACAACTGTGGAGGGGAGGATCACTGGTATGGGGTGTCAGTGATGGGGGAATGCATGGGTTGTGGTTCACCTGGGACATGCCACTAAATCATAAGAATATGTTTAAGTGTCCATGGAGTGTGGTCTTAGTGGGTGGAAACCCACACAATAACCAAAAGAATGAAATGCCTTCTGGGGAGTTATGTTACATTTTCTAAAATGCCAGTGAGAATACCCTGAGTACAAGAGCAGTGACTAGTGAAGAAAGACAGACAATTCCACAGACCCTTGATATCGATGATTGTAGTCATGACCTTTTTCTTGTGAAATTGAAACTTAGCCTATTGTTATATATTGCCTAAGACTTACCTCCTTAAAACCCTTCTTCTTCCTCAAATGAGGCCTCTCTCTAAGCCAAACTCAGCATATAAATGCATTCACTACCTTCCTCCTGGCATGGGACATAACTCCCCAGGAAAAGCCTCACTGGCATGGAGGCATTATTATAAAATGCCAATTAGATATACATCTGGAAAAAATACCTTGACCAGAAGGGGGAAAGATTTAATACAAGTGGGTTTTTATGGATAAGAAACTTCAACATGAATCAGGATGTCATTCCAGAGGTTATGCTTATGCAAGTCTCAGCAGGATCTCATTGACTGCCACAGTAAACAGTGCCTCAATTAACAGGGCTCCTGAGGGCTCTAGAAACATCCAGACACTATGAGCAGTGCAGACAATCTCAGAAATTCAGCACCCTGTCATTGGGCCTTACTTTGGAATTTATGCTGCTCACTGTAGCAGAGCTAGATTCTTTTACAGTGGCCCTACATATGATTTTTTGGGCCCTTCTATTTTAACCTATACTTATAAATATACTTGTTAATTATATATCTCAGAGTCTTAAATCTTTGGTGTGTCCATGTTCCAGGTGGGCCTTGAATTTCAGCAAAGTTGAAACGTCCAGTCTACTGTTCATTGAACTCATCCAGGACAACTAACAAGGAGACTATGATGGACATTGGCCATCCCAAGGAACAGAGAGTATCTGCAACTGCAAGCAAGATACTTATATCCATCTGCTCCTTGGGATCCAAGCTCCCTCTCAATTAGAAGCAGAGTGGACATCACCACCTCCAAATCCCCAAGACTAGGGAATGAACAATGGAGTAGACTTATTATTATTCCCTTATAGACATTATTATTCCAACAATGGAAGAACATTTATCATTGATATAAAAGTCAGTGGCCACCAGAGGTTCTGAAGGGAGGGAGAGGGAAGAATATGTGTAATATTGGAGCAATTTTGGAACATTAGAATTTTCCTGCCTGACATTGCAATGATGGATACAGGCCATAATATATTTTATCATAACCTACAAAATTATGTGGGACAAAGATTAGGCTAAAATGTAAACTATAGTCTATGGTTAGTAGCAATGCTTCAATACATTTTCAATGATTATAATAAATGTACCATACAAAGGAAGCATGTTGTTAATGTGGGAATGTGTGAGAGGAGGTGGGCATGGGGTATAAGGGAATCCACTATATTATTTATGGAACATTAATGTAACCTAAATCTTTAAAAATAAAAAAACATTAAAAAAACAGTGAAAAAATTTTTTAAAAATTAGGGAGAATTCAAAACACTCACAGATAAACAAAAATTAAGAAAGCTTGTCAACAAGAAAGCTGTCCTTCAAGAAATACTGAAGGAAGTTCTGCAGGGGAAATGAAAAAGAGAAGAGAGAAGGTTGGAAGAGAGTGTAGAAAGAAAGATTATTAGTAAGAATAGCGAAAATGATAGAGAAATATAAATAAAATATGACATATATAAACCTAAAGAGAAAATTGTTAATGGCATTTGAATGAAATAAAATTGAATGTTAATGGCAAATCTCTGCAATCAAAACACACAGATTGGTAGAATGAGTTAAGAAATATGACTCATCTATATGCTGTCTACAAGAAACTCTCATTAGACCCAGGGATGCAAGGAAGTTGCAAGTGAATGATTAGAAAACAGTTTTAGATACAAACAGTAAACATAAAAAGATAGGAGTAGCTATACTAATATTGGACAAAATAAACATCAAGTGCAAAACTATTGCAACAGACAAAGAAAGGCACTCTATATGAATAAAAAGGGTAATTTATCAAGAAGTAAGTGCAATCATAAACATTTATGAACTTAACCAAGGTGCCCCAAAATACATGCTGCAAACCTAAGAAAAACAAAGTGGAGAAAATAAATGCCTCTACCAATATACTGGAGGATTTTATACCCCATTATGACCGTTAGACAGGCTATCTTGACAGATGGACAATAAGGAAATAGAGACTTGGAATAATATGTTAGAGGATCTAGATCTTATAGACATATAGACAACATTACACGCAAACACAGTAGTGTATACTTTTTTCTCAAGCACACATTGATCAGGCTACAGATTAGACCACAGGCTAGGTCACAGAATAAGTCTCAATGAATTCAGAATGAATTAAATTATACAAATAATTTTTCTGACCACAATGGAATGAAACTGGAAATTAAACAGGGGCAGAAAACCAGAATAGGCACAAAGATATGGAAGTTAAATAACACATTCTAGACAAGCAGTTGGTAAGAGATTAATTACAAAAGAAATCAGTTACTACCTTGCAACAAATGGAAATGAGAATAAAACATATCAAATTGTATGGTATGCAGCAAATGCAGTACTGAAAGGGAAATTTATAGCCAAAAATTCCTATGATAAAAAGGAGCTAAAATCAAAGACCTAATTGCACACCTGGATTAACTTAAAAAAGAACAACCTAATACCAAAGCAAGGAGAACTAAGGACATAACAAAGATAAGTGCAGACCTAAATGAAATTGAAAATAAAGAAATACTAGAAAAAATTAGCAAAATCAAAAGCTGGTACTTTGTGAAGATTAAAAAAATTGACAAATCCTTAGCTAGACTAAGAAAAAGAGAGTGAAGATGCAAATACATAAAATAAAAACGAGGGAGAGGACTTCATCACTGATTCAACAGAAATAAAGAGTATCATAAGAGGATACTTTGAAAAATTGCATGCCAACAAGATGGATAATGTAGATGAAATGGAACAAATTTCTAGAAATACACGACAGCTTATGTTAATGAAACAATTGATGAATTCATTTTTTTTTTTTTTACCAATCACAAGTAACCAATCTAAAATCTTCCAACTGAGAAGAGCCCAGGACCAGATTGCTTCACAGGTGAATACTACCAATCATTCTGGAAAGAACTTAAACCAATCCTGATTAACCTTTTCCAAAAAAAAAAAAAAAAAAAAAAACTAGATGTACCTAACTCATACTATAATTCCAACATCACCCTCACATCAAAGTCACATAAAGATGCCACAAGAAAAGAAAACTACCCACCAATTTCTCTCTAATCAACCTGGATGCTAAATCCTCAACAAAATACTTGCTAAGCATATTCAACAACACATCTAACAATTTATATGTCATGTTCAAGTGGGTTTCATCCCTGGTATGCAAGGATGGTTCAACCTAAGGAAATCAATAAATATAATACACCACATTAACAGATTGAAATAAAATATCATATGAAATCATATTATTTGGAGACCCAAATAATAACTGAAAGAATATGGAATTCCTATTCTGTGAAGTCCTGCTATATTCTCACTTAGCGGGACAAGGAATCTCTATGGTACATGAGCAGTGCCTAGCAAATGAATACAGGCCAATTCACCAGGCCCTTGAAATTGATGCTTGTACTTATGAACATTGTTCTTCCAAAATTGAAACTTAGCCTAGTATATATTGCCTAAGAATTACCTTTTGAAAGCCTCAGTATTGCTCAAATGTGCCATCTCCCTAAGCCAAACACAGCATATAAACTCACAACCTTCCCCCCATCATGGAAAATGACTCCCAGGTATGAGCTTTCTTGGTGCAAAGGGATTATTACCAAGCACCAACTAGCAGTTAATTTGGAAAAACACTTTGACCAAAAGGGAGATATTTTAAAAATATATGAGTTTTTATGACTATGAGATTTCAAAGTGAGTAGGGAGGTCATTCCAGTGATTACGTTTATACACATATCAGGAGGTTCCCACTGACTGCCACAGCAAACAAAGCCTCAAGCAGGGGTGAACCTGATTATTCTAGAGCCATCTAGACTTTATAGGCAGGGGCAGACAACCATGGAAATTTGGCACCCCATCGGTGGAACTTACCTTGGAATATATGACAACTTATCTCACCAGTGCACCAGTGTTAGACTCATTTAAATTTTCCTTCACATGGTTCTTCTGCCTTTTTTATTTGAATCTATAATTAGCATTTTTCTCATTAAATATATATCACACAGTCTTTTATTTTCTGACTGTTCATATGCTTTTTGAGACCTGAATCTCTGCAGAGTTGCATCCAACACTTACTCTCCAGTTGATTGCACTCGCCCTGGACAACAAACAAAAGTATGATGATGGACAATGCCTATCCCAAGAAGCAAAGAGCATCTGCAAAGGAAATCAAGACATTTCTATCCATCTGATCCATGTGATCTAAGCCCCCTCTCAATCAGAAGTAGAGTGGGCATCATCATCCCAAAATCCTCAGGACTGGGGATGAACAAACATAAGGGGGAATGCAATTATGGACTAAAGTAGACTTATTGTTGTTGTAATGGAAGAATGGTTAACATTGATATAATGACTGGTCACCAGAAGTTCTGTGGGGATGGAGTAGGAAGAAGAGGTATAACATGGGCTTACTGGTATTCTACTATAGATATATTATGAATCTAGGTATGGAAGAAATTACAACATTGATGTGGAGCCAGTGGCCACTGGAGGCTCTGGGCACAAGGAGAGGGAAAAACAGTTGTAATACGAGAGATTTTTCAGGTCTTGGGAATTGTCCTGAGTGACATTGCAATGAAAGATATAGGCCATTTTATATCATCACATAACTTGCAGAACTGTGTGGGAGAGAGTGTGGTCTACAATGTGAACCATGGCCCATGCTTAATAGCAAAGCCCCAGTATGTGTTTATCAATTGCAATAAATGTGCCACACTAATGAATGATGTTTATGTGGGAGGTTGTGGGAGGTGTGGGAGGTGAACACATTTTGGAGCATTGCCACTAAGCATGGATAATAGTTTACATTGTAGTTTACACTCACTCCCACTTAATTCTGTAAGTTATGTCAGGATATATAATGTCTGTATCTGCTGTTACAATGTCATTCAGGACAATTTCAAGTCCCAAAAATGCCTCCATATTACATCTCTTTTTCGCTCTCCCTGATTTCAGCACCTCCATTGGCCACTGTCTCCACATAAATGATATAATTTCTTCCATTTTTAGAATCACAATAAGTCTTCATTAAAATACCAGCAAGTCCATTCTAGTCCATTATTTATTCCCTAATCCTGAGGATTCTGGGATGGTGATGCCCAATCCACCTCTCATTGAGAGGGGGCTTCAATCACTTATGGATGATGGGACTCTCTTGATTGCAGTTGTAGACACTCTTGGTTCCTTAGCGTGGTGGCTGTCCATCCTCACCTCCTTGTTAGTTGTCCTTTTGAGTCCAATGAACTGGAAAGTATGTGTTACAACTCCACTGAATCTTAGGACCAAGTTGGCACATGGACAAGAGATTCAAGTCCCTTGGATGTATACCTACCAACTCCAGCACCAACTATAGGTTCAACTAGAAGGGAGAGAAGAAGCATGCATAGAGAAATCACAACTGAGTCCATCTCTGTCACACTCGGGAGCACAAACTCCAAAATACCTCCCACTGGCAAGGCACCAAATTCTGGAGCTATCTGCCATGACCATAGGACCTTTGTGTCTCCAGAGCCCTCAAGAGCCCCACTATCTGGGGTACTATCTACTTTGGCAGTCTAGGAGATCCTGCTGAAATGTGCATAAGTATATGAACTACTGACTCACTTTGAAGTTTCTTAGCCATATACACTCATTTGCTTTTGCATTTCCTCTCCTTTTATTCACAAGCTTTTTCCAGTTGCATCACCACCTTGTGCTTGTTACTAATCCCTCAGTGCCAGGAAGGCTCATCCCCAGGAATCATGTACCACACTTGGGGGGGGGGGGAGGTAAAACATTTATATCCTGAGTTTGCCTTAGAGAGAGGTCACATTTGAGCAACATGGAGGCTCTCAGGAGGTAACTCTTATGCACACTACAATACTAGGTTAAGATGCAATTTCAAGAGCAAAGGTTCATAAGCATAGTCATCAATATCAAGGGCCCATCAATCGACCATCCTTTGTCACTAGTCATTGGCCTTGTACTTGGGGGATTCTTGCTATTCCATTAGACAATGTAGCAGAGCTCCCCAGGATGGGAATTCAATATTCTTCCAGTTATTTAGTGAATCTCTACACACTGTGGCAATGCCCCATGATCATTTGAACACATATATATACCTTGTATGTATGATCAGGTGAACTTCCTCCTATGTATTCCCCTATGACTGACACCCCACACCAAAGATCCTCCTGTGCCACAGTTCTAACCATTCTGTTACAAAATTTCTTCAAAAATGAAGCCAAGAATATCACCAAATACAATTAATAGGAAATTGAAATGATGATAGATTTAAAATAAGAGATAAAATACATAATAATTTAGAAAAACTAAAACTAAAATAAAATTTTAAAATTGGGATATTAGAAAATGAAAAATATTAATTTTTTTTTTTTTTACTTTTTACCTTTCATCACTGTAATATCTGTTGTCCTGTATGTACAGTGGCATTTTCTTCCATTTCTTCCCAGTGTCTTATTTTTATTCATTTTGTCTTCAAAAAAGTTTTGGGTACAGGTAAAGTCAAACACAGAATACAGGGGACTCCCATATACCCAACATCCTTCTCCTTTCCCCCTTCCCATATCAATAACCTTTTTTATATGTGGATAGTGCATTTGTTACAACTGATTTACAAATATTGAAACATTGTCAATGGTTTATATTATGGTTTACATTTTAGATGATACACTTATATAAATTTTAGATTAAATTTAACATGGCCTGTATCCATCATTGCAAGATCATGCAGAACACTTCCATTGCCCTTTAAATACCCCCATTTCCATATATTCTATTCCTCCCTCCCCCTCATCTTGGAGTCCATGGCGACCACCAGACTTCACTCCTTAAAGACAAGATTCATAGATACTTCCAACAACACTGAGGCTTTGACAAACTAGTCTGTCATCACCTATTAGGAATGATCCATACTCTCAAGATACACCCACCCCTCTGTTTGTGAACAAATCAGGCTCCCCCAAGATGGGAGTCCCACTCCTTCCTGTTCATTATGTTGGTCTCCACCCAGTGTTACAACACACTATGACAAAATGATCACTCACACATTCTCCAGATGACTGCCCCAGGTGCCCTAGGTGTGCCCTGTTTTGAATGTCCCCTGTCCAACTCCCTAAACTAGTAATCCTTCATTGTAATATTGGCAAAAGTGATTTCTCAACATTTTAGTTTCAATCATTTACCCACCAATCCCCATTGTTCAGCTGCCTCCTCCCCCAACCCTCCCCCCAATTCCATGGACCATCCAAGCCATTCTCCCCACCCTAAACTGTCAAGTTGTACCCCTAATCCAATAGTATCAATACATCCCTAACATATTCCTTCTTGCACAATTTATCACTTCCAGTTTATCATAGATTTTGCCCATATAGATGTTGGCTCACAACCTCCTTCTCCCTTTCTATTTCCTGTAAACCTATCTCCCAGACTCTAGGTCTCTGAGTCAGCTCAAATTGCTTAATTCATATCGGAGAAGTCATGTAATATTTATCCTTCAATGCCTGGCTTGCTTCACTCAACATAAGGTCCTCAAGATTCATCCATGTTATCCCATGTGTTAGCACAACTTCCCAGATTAAAAAAAAAATTATATGAAAAAAGTAATATTAGGGGCACTATCAAAAATATGAAATAAGTTGGGATATATTTGACAAAATATGCAAAGTCCTTGAAACTAAAATATATAGATACTGCTGAAAGAAATTAAAGAAACCCTACATAAATGGATAGATGTACTTTAATCATGCATCAGGAGACTCAATATTGACAAGATGTCAGTTCTTCCCATGTTGATTTATTGATTCAATATAATTCCTTTCAAAATCCAGAAGGAATTTTTGAGTAGAAAATATTAGAAGCTAGTTTTAAAATTCATGTGAAATTGCAAAGGAATTAAGTAGTTGAAATGAATTTATAAATAAAACATAGATACATTCTTAAGAAAATCCTTAAGAATTTGGACTAGTCAAATATTTCTTAGACATGATACTAAAAGTGCAATACATAAAATAAAAACCTGATATGTTGGACTGATAAAAGAAATACACTTCTTCAAAAGAAAATGTTAGGAGAACATTATGATAGCCCACAGACTGGGAGAAAATATTTGAAAAATTTTTATTTCATAAGGGATTTGTATCCTGAATATTTAAAGACATCCCAAAACTGAATAATAAGGAAATAAAAAATAAGAGGAAAAGGGGCAAAAACTTGAACTGAATCTTCTTTAGAAGTGGCAATTAAGAAAGTGAAAAGATACTCAACAACAGTAGATAGTAGGGAAGTGCAAATTACCATCGCAATATGATACATTTGCATGCTTATTTGAGTGACTAAAATTAGAAAGAATGACCATATGAAGTATTGGGGCAGATTTTGAAGAATTGTAATTATCATATACTGCTTGTGAAAAACATTTTATCACTTCTGCCATATGATTCAGACATTCCATTCCCAGGAATTTATCAAAGAGAAATGAAAGTGTATGTTTACACAATAACTCAAACAAAAATATTCATGACAGCATAAGTTTGAAAACAACACAAATGTCCAACAAAATGAGTGGACGAGTGAATATTATTTTATCTTTACAATGGAATACAACTAAAAAATAAAAAGAATGAACCACTGATAGATATAACAACATGAAAAGATTTCAAAATAATAATTCGGCATGTGACAAGGCATTCAAAAAAGAGTACACCTGTATTATTCCACTTACATAAAATTCTGGAAAGTGAAAATGTCAAAAATAAAATTGTACATGTTAAATATGTTTATTTTTAATTAATCATTTTTTAAAAGTAAAACTATCAGCTCATTACTCTCAATAAGGGAAGAGTGTCTTTACACTTTGGACCCACAGTTTCTGTTCATCCATTTTTCCTTTTTATCACAGTGTCTTCTTCTCACTTACATATCAGTGGACAATCATGATTAGTTCTATCACCTAATTTCTGTAAATATAGGGCAATATTTTAGAATGTGATAAACAATTTCCATGAGATATGACATATTAATAAATTTTGTAAGATAAATTATGAATCTATGCTGGAATATTGCAGAAAAATGTTTTAAATAATGTATTTTTTTTTGTATCAAAATTAAAGAATTACCATCCAATGGAAATGTCAAGGTGAATTCATCACTATAATAGTGACATCATTTCAAGTTCCGTCCCTAATGGGGTTGGTTGATGATTTCATTCATAAGTAGACATGGGAGGCCTTACAACTTGATTTTGTTCTCCATTATATATAAATTAAAGGCAAGCAGGACTCCTGGGGAAAATAGCTAATGCCATTAGCTTTAGGATAAGATAAAATCAAAAAAGGTCTTAGCCAGTTTCTTTCTTAAAGTCAAAGATGCTTACAGAAAAAAAAAAATGTGTCCAATATAATGCTGAAACTACTGGGAAATTGTAAGAATCAGTATCAAAAATTTTCAATTTGAGTCTATGCAAAACCATTAATTCATAAGGACTCTCAACAAGGAAATTTTTGTATAAAGTTTGTAAAAACAAAATAATGAAAGGGTGACTGCAATAAGAAATGTTTAATATAATTATTGTTCATCCTTACATTAATAACATACATGCTTTTTCTTTTACTTTTTTTTGGATTTTTTAAATTATTTTTTTATTATTGTGGGTAAAAATAAAAATTTTCACAATTCAAACAAATATTTGTAAAATGATATATAAATATATATGCATATATGTGCACTTGCTTACATAAATGTTATGTTTATATATATATATATTTAAAAGATGCTTAGATTACATAAATGTTACACAAAAATTACAGGAATTCCCATGTTCCCCACCTCCCACACCTCCCATAACATCCCACATAAGCATCTGCATGTTTGTTATTTATGATATTTTTGTTATTTATATTATGTTATTTATAAGCATGTAAGTTATTTATGTAAGGATGAACAATAATTGTATTCAAGATGGCTGCATGTTAAATTGTTATGATATTGTATATAAAACACAAAATTTTAATGTTTTTTTCTACAGAAGAACATTGTAGTTGCTTTTCAATATTTCCCTTCTCTCCTTTCTGTCAGGGGTCTACTACAAAAGGTAGAAGCAAAATTACTTTCTAAATTCCATGTCTCATATCTGCTTTGAAGAAAAACATACGTCACTTTAGGTCATGTCTTATAGGTTATGTAATATTTTCTGACCTTTTCCTAGAGAACTAATACTCTTCTTAATGCAACATCATCAGCTGCATGTTTAATTTCAGTGAAAATAGCATTTATTTATGGAGGCTCAATTTGTCTATTTTTACATGCATGCATTTGTAGGAGTTTAAGTAAATTTACCCTCTCCTTTAAAAAAAAAAAAAGAACTGTTTAGTTTTACAATTAGCTTTATTCAGACCCATGTCACAGAAGATGGAACTCCTCAGCAACCTCATAAGGTAAAATTTACCCAAACCACCCTGCATATGTCTCCACACATGCAACATTTCCTGTAACAGTAAACTAAGGATGCTTATGTGAACTTAGTGCTTGGCACCAGTCAAACGCATAACATAAATTCAAATGGATGGACTTGTCAAATCTCTGGATGTAATTAGTGCCTAAAAGGGGAGACCAATCAGAAAGCCTTTGGCTTGAGTGTGAATCACTTTGGATGTTAGAATCAGAAACTAAGTCTCAATAAGAACCAGGTGGTCAATAATTCAGAACTTGTACCCTCTTCTAATCTAAACTGGTGTTCTTTTTCTTTGGCCTAGTGAACAAGAGAAGCCCTAGATTAAAAAAAATAAAATAAGAATCAAAATATTGAACAACAATCAAACTCATGATATTAAGGATTTCATGATAGGTTTAACTATGGTCTAACATTTTTTTCATCATTCTGAGAATTTGACCATACTTTGTTCTTTAAAGGGTTTGAGACTTTTGAAAGATCCAAAATATTACATTTGTGATATAACTAACAGAGGGATTTGACTGAATGAGTCTAAATTTCATCGTTCAAGAGAATATAATGTATAAAATGTATGCTTCACATTATTAACTGTGTAATGCTTAAGGGCTTAGTAAACAATTTGTATGATTATTAAATACATTATTTAAAAAGCAGACGCAGTGAAAACTCTGTACATTAAAGAATCCTTTAGCACAAAGAATCTAGTAACAACGTCTTAGAGAAACTACCTCCCAAATGTGTCCAGTGAGGCAGAAAGGACCCTCTTAGGTGGGAGGGGGGATATGAAGTGTGGCTTCCTAGCTTCCCAAGGTCAGACCTATTCTCTCCTCTTTACCCAGTATCATTTGTAGGAGGAGATCTTTAAGGGATACTTTGAATTCCTTATTCTTCAGGGTATAAATGAAGGGGTTCAGGGTGGGAGTGATGATGGTGTTCTATGTGGCAGTAGTCCTGTCTAGAAACCCTGCAGAGTCAAGGGCTAGATGGATGTCGGTGTACAGAAAGGTGTAGTAATAAATGATGATCACCAGGAGGTGGTTGTTGTAGGTGGAGAAAGCCACCACTTGCTCTCAGCTGAGTAGATGAGAAGGATGCTGGCAATTATGCAGCCTGAAGATGCAATGGTGACCAGGAAGTGCATCCCCAAAAGGAACATCTCTGAAGTGATGGTCATGATATCTATGAGGAAAGTTGGGGAGCAAGATAGCAGCAGCATTGGTGAGATTTTGCAAAGAAGTGAGCAATGGTGTTGGAGTCACATGACAGCCTGAAGATCAGAGCAGTGAGCATGGAGGTTTGAACACACCTGCAGACCACCTTAAAGCCACCAAGGAGAGACCTCATCAGGGTGTGTTCATGCTGCAGCCAAAAGATGGTCAGGTAGTGGTTATAGGTCATGGTGGTGGAGAGAAGTTCCATAGGCAGTGAACAGGTAAAACATCTGCCTAAGGCACCTGAGGTAGGAGATAGTGCTCTTTGCAGCCAAGCTCTGCAGTAACTTGGAGAGTGTGAATGAGATTCAGACCATGTCCATCACAGACAGGTTGACCAAGAGGAAGTACATGGGGGTGTGGACATTGGGGCTAAAATAAATGGCTGTGATGATCAGGACATTTATGGTCAGGGCCACCACAAACATGGAAGAAGAGGCAGAAGAGGACTGGGTGGAAACAGGTTCCTCAGTGAAACTTTACAGGATGAACACAATAACCTCCAGCTTGTTCCCAATGGCTGTGGGCAAAGCCAGCTCAAATCTGCTGGAAGCACCAGTTTATGAGCCCACTGGAGGAGACAGTACCTTCCCTAGTCACCTCTTCTGTAGCCACCCTGGACCTACAGCCTCAGGGAGAGAGTGTGTGTGGTCTGCTCACAAATAGACAGTGGACTCAACCAAGCTGTTCCAACATCCTGGAAGGAAACCAAGGAGCACTCACATGTCTTTTTTTCTATCAGAGACCTCATCTGCCACAGGGGTGCAAGCTCATCCCCAGACATTCTCAGGTGGGCAGAGAAGGCCAGTAGGTTTCCTGTAAGCTGATGTGTGATGCCATGTGTCTGTCCTCAGTGAACTCTATGGCTGCAGCACAACAGAGTCCAGGGCTCAGCAGAAGGACGGTGCTGGTCTGCACTCACATGGAAGGTTTGATTGAATATCAGGGTTTTCCTAAACTTATGTGAGCCAGGAATAGACATGTAATAATACAATCAATATCCTAATTTTCCTCTAGGAATGGGTCCTAGGCTACCATCAAAGACTCATACTCCTCTCACTGGGAGGATGTCTGTCCTCAGGAAATCAGTCAATATTCAAGGAGAGAAGATTAAACAAATTTCGGGACAGGCACACAATGGAACATGAGGCCATCATTAAAAATGATTGTATAAATGAGGAAAGTATAGAGAAGCCAATAGGAAAAATTAAGTTAAAAACAGAGCAAACCAATAGAAATCATGATGTGCTGCATTCTGTAAAAGATGCTCTCTTTTGTTCATTTCTGCAAAGGAAAGTCCTCAGTAGACATAAACCACAAGGTTAAAAAGGTTCATTTCTGGGACACAGAATGTTAAATGATTTTTCATTTTCTTCTTGTGTCTTATCTGCACTTCCTACATATTCTAAAATAAACATACATCACTTTTCCAAACAGAATAATTTCAATAAATCAAAAATATACCCAGGACTGGCTACATAATTTGTGGGGCTCAGTGTAAGTGAAAATACTGAGCCCTTTGATAAAAATTATTAAGAATTTCAAGATGGCAATTGTAGAGTGTATACCCATCTGAGCAATTTCATGATGAAACTGGCTTAGGATACATCAGATAAAATGTTATAGAGAGAAGCACTTGGGCTGTCAGTCTAGCAGGGAGGTGTGGTTGGGTGGTGTGCAAGTCAGAGAGGGAAGATGCAAAGGTCCTCAAGAGTTGGTGATGGGCCTTAAACACAGTAGGAGATCCCACACCCTACCTCAGGCATCACCCACAAAATCTCTCCTAGGGCTCCACAGTGAATTCTCTCCACCAGAAAGAAAATGAATTTGTTTATATTATACTGATGGAGTTGTTAGTTATTTGGCAAAACTAAATAACTCTCAGGAGAGAGCTGGTGGTAGTTGTGCTGCAGGGTAATTTGATACTCAGAGGGAGGGGATATGAGAAACAGCTTAGGAAATGAGGCCAGGGATGGTTAGGCCAGAGCCCTGCAGCCAGGGAGAAGATGAGGATGAGTCTAGAGAGTCAGAATAGATAGTGATTAGGTTCAGCATGCTTTTACTCTGTCTGAGCACACACTGGATCGGCCTCAGCTGCCAGCCTCACTACACATCCTGGCCTCCAGATTTCTGACTGATTCTCTCCAAGTCCTGAATACCAATCACCCTACTGTGAGTACCCCCTTTACCAGTGCCTGCGAACCCATTGAGGCTGCTACACAAGGATGGCCATGCATTGCATCATGTGGACTATTGGATGGACCACTAGAATTGCATCTCCTGCCAGGACTTTCAACCACTGACCCCCAGGGTCAACTTGAGGGCTAGGAGGCAGCAGCAGCCCAGCACTGAGTGTTGGTGTCCTCATTCCATCCATTCATCACCTGGCTTTAGCTCTATTCTCTGCTGTCAAGTCCCCATAAAGACAGTGGCATTGGCTTAGGGGCAGACAGGAAAGCAATGAGTAAGGCAAAGGGACAGAAGAAGGTCAGGTAGGGGAGAGCACAGGGTTAGGAAGGAAAAAGCAGAGGGTCAGACAGGGGAGAGCAGAAGGTCAGGTAAGGGAAAAACAGAATATCAGGCAGGGGAAGAACAGAGGTTCAGGTGACTGGAGAACAGAGGGTCAGACAAAGGGAGGGCAGAGAGTCAGATAGAAGAAGGGCAGAGGATAAGGTAAGAGGAGGGCAGAGATTCATTTAGAGGAATAGCAAAGGATCAGGTAGAGAACAGGCAGAGGGTCAGGTAAGGAGAGCGCAGAGGGTCAGGTAGAATGAGAACAGAGGGTCAGGTAAGGGGAGGACAGGGACCAGGCAGAGGAAGGGCAGAGGTTCAGGTAGAGGAAGGGTAGAAGGTAAGGTAAGGGGATAGCAGATCATCAGGTATGGGGAAGTTAAAGAGTCAGGGAAGGGAAGAACAGAGGGTCAGGTGCATGGAGATCAGAGGGTTAGTTAGGGGGAGAACAGAGGGTCAGGTGAGGGATGTGCAGAGTTCAAGTAGGGGGAGATAGAGTGTCAGGGGTGGGAGGGAAGAGGGTCAGGTTGAGAAAGGGCAAAGGCACAGATAATGGGAAGGCAGAAGGCCAGGTAAGGGAAAAGCAGAGCATCAGGTAAGGGAGGTCGGAGAGTCAGATAAGGTGAGAATAGAAGTATAGTATGTGGAGACCAGAGAGTTAGGTAGGGTGAGAATAGAGATTCAAGTATGAGGAAGTCAGAGATTCAAGTAGGGGGAAGGCAGAGTGTTGGGTATTTGGAGACCATAAACCCAGGTAAGGGAAGGGCAGAAGTTCAAGTAAAGCATGGGCAGATTGTCAGGTAGAGGAGAGACAGGGGACAGGTAGAAACAGGCAGGTTCAAATAAAGGGAAGTCAGAGGGTCAGGTAGGGCAATGGCAGAGGGTCTGGTAATGGGAGGGCAGGGGTCAGGTAAGTGGACAGCAAAGGGTCAGGTAGGGGGATGCCGGGTTTCAAGTAGAGGAAGGCCAGAGGATAAAGAAAGGGCACAACAGATTATCAGGTATGGAGAGGTTAGAGAGTCAAGGAAAGGGGAGAATAGTGGGACTCTTGCATGGAGATCTGAGGGTTTGTTAGGGAGAGGGAAGAGGGTCAGGTGAGTGGACAGATGGTGTCAGGTAGGGGAAGGGCAAAGGGTAAGGTAATGTGAGGGCAGAGGGCCAGATAGGGAGAGGGAAGAAGTCAAGGTAAGGAGTGGGCAGAGGGTCAGGTAGGTGGAAGATAGAGGGTCAATTAAGGAGTTGGTAGAAGGTCAGGTCAGGGGAAAATATAGAGTCAGGTCAGGGAAGGGCCGAGGGTCTGTTAGGTGGAGTGAAGAGAGCTGAAAGTCGGTGTTGTGAATTTAATCATGTCACCTTGGAGGACTGGGCAGGTGTGGCACGAGAGGGCCTTAGGAGAGCCAAGGAACAGGGGACAAGTGTACTGCATCATCTAGAGGGAATAGTCTTGCCTGGTGACAAGGAATAATTGGAACCATAGAAGCAGCCAGTTTGGGCTACTAGAGGGATGGTGGAAGGAAGTGAAAATTAGGAATACTGCATAGCACCAGGGGTTCCTATGTGGGCAACCCAAACCAAAGCCAAGAGGAAGTCCAAGTTTTCTGGAGCTGGAGTGGGGGTTGGAGAGGCCATCAGGGGCCTGATAAAGGGACTTGCAGGCCTAGACAAGGTTCTTGGACTTCATCTCAAGGACACTGGGAAGCCATGAAAGTCCTTGACTATGGAAATCATAAAATGATATGTATGTGTTTACAAAATTGTTCTAGCCTGAGAGTGGACATGAAATGTAGGAGCCCAAGAGCCAAACAAAAAATCCAGTTAGGAAGTTGGTGCAGAAGCTCATGCAAGGATTATTATGTCTCAGATATGTCCAGGAAAGTAAGGAAACAATAATTGAATGGGGTTAAAGAGATGCCCAGAATTTAGAACCACAAAATCATTGACTCATTGAAAAAGTGAAAGAGGAAGTATTGAGGATAAGAACCATGTCCCATGAGGATGGGGGCACCATCTACCCAGACAAGAGCCAGGAGGAAGGTTCAGAGGGAAGACTTGGAAATGTTCAGTAGATAATTCAATATCTGGACCTAGAGATCCAGAGAGAAATCTGACCTAAAAATAGAAATACAGAATGTAGTAAAAGTCAGGAACATGAGTGAGGTTGCCTAGAGAGAGGAAAGGGCAGGAAGAGAGGAAGGCCTCATCAGAGCCTGTGAAAACTCCTCAGGAAAGGAAGTGAAAGGACATGGAGAACCCTAGGAGATGTCCCAAGTTGGGCCAGGTGAATGGAGAGCTTACATGTCCCTCTTCCTGGATCCCTCCCTCCAGGGGAGTCACAGGTCCCTTTACCTCAATCCCCTCCATCCAGGATATCACACAAGTCCCTCCGCCAGAACCCTTCCTTTCAGGGGTTACACTTGTCCCTCTGCCTGGACTCCCTTGATCCAGGAGGCCCATATGTTCCTCTGCCAGAACCTTCTAGGAATGGACAGAAGACTGTTACCCTGTGAAGTGAGCCCAGCAATAAGGATCTCTTGAGTTGGCTGAGGCCTCACAGAAGAAGGAGTCAACAAAAGCCTTCATAGCCTGCCAGTATAGTGACCCGGAGAATGTACACCCTGCCGGGTATGGGAGGCTTGAACCAGAAGACCCAGCCTTCCCATAGACCCAGGAAAACTTTGAATCCTCAAAATGGAAAAGAAAAGTTCATGTTTTGAATTTTGATTCACATAATTCCAGAAAAATTTCACCAATATGTGCCTGTGAGAATTGAAGACAACAAACTAATCCCTTCAAAGGAAGGTAGCATCAGAGTAAGTGCCAGTCATTCCTTCATATATTTCCCCAATGCACGGTTCAGCTTTCCAGCCTCCATCAGAAACAGCAGAAATCTCTGAGGTACAAATGGTCCCAAATGCCAGGATTGCCTTTCTGGGCTTTCCTGTCTCTTGGCTCTCAGTCTTGCAGTACTCACTGTTTTGCCAGCTCTCAGTACCTTCAGACAAATGGGGTTTGGTTGATGTTATACAGCTCTTCTAGGTTTCTCAGATGGAGGGTTAATCTGAGTGATTAAGTGCAAGCAGAACCCCAGAGTTTCTCTTTATGTGTTTTTAACATTTGCTTGAAGTTCCAATTTTAATGTCAAAATAAATCAGAAGGTGGTCAGGGCCTGTGGCTGTGGGTGAAAGAAACATTGGGGGTTTCTGGGGTTCTAGTGGAGTCTGCTTCTTGAATAGGAGGGGTGTTCAGTTCATAAAAATTCATCAAATTTTATACTTAATGATTATGTCACTTTCCTTATGTAGTCTATGATTCATTAAAAGTCTACACAAGCAGCAAACATCTAATCCCTTTAAAGTCTAGATTGTGGGTGAATGCAGAAATGGGTGAAAATTAATGTACCACAAAATGAGGTTTAAGGTCATAGGCAGAGATGGTCCAGCCAGATCTTCAAGAGATGAATGTTTTCAGGTAACAGGCAGGGCCCTCAGGAACAGAGGGAAAGCTGGTGTTCTGAGAGTGATCTTGGGCATGTGGGAGTTTAATGTTTTAGCTATGGGACAAAAATAAGCAGAATTTAAAGTGTGCTCTGGTGAAGTGGCAGACCTGCCAGGACTGAGCATGGCAGCCAGCTCTTTGCAGGAAAATGCCACAGAGACCAGGAAATCAGGCAGCTGCTGAGGCAGGGAAAGTCACAAAATGTCTCATTCCCTTTATCCCCCTCCAAGTGAAAATTTTAATTGAGAAAGCCACAGCTCAGGAGAAACACTATTAACACTCTCTCCCTGACTCTTGCCTCCAGCTGCAGGTGTCCCAGCCCTCAGGAGACCTAATTGCTTGTTGAAATTAATTGCCACCTCCAACTGAGGCCCTATGTGAATTTGAGAGCATTATTAATTGGCCTCACAAATTTCTACAGTAGACCAGGGCTGGGGCATCAGAGATAGTCCTCCCAGACCTCTGGAATGACTCTCTGCTCCAGTTCTCACAGCTGGCTAATGGGCCAGAACCACCCAACTTTCTAATGCACCAGTACCGTGGCCAGAAACAGAAACAGAAACAGAGCTCAGAATGAAAGTCCTTCCTTGTGTGTTAATGCCAGCTCCCCAGGAGGGGCAGGTCACAGAAGATGCAAGGAAAAATGATGCCAGGTGTTGTTCCATTGGCAGCTGAAATGTGTTGAGGAAAAGCCAAAAGGAAATAGAGATGGCTTTGGCAATCATGGGCCATGCCCTTGGCCTCAGGGTCTGAATTATCCAGCCAAAGTGGTGCTAATGCAAAATATGAGACATCTGTTGGCTTTTATAAAGTGTATTTAATTGGGGTAGAAACTTACAGTAAGCATAATTTACTTTCCTCACAAAAGTCTGTTGACACATGTTGGAGCAAGATGGCTGCCAATGTCTGTAAGGCTTTAGGTTCAGAGTTCAGGCTTCCTAGTTTCCTCTCTTCCTGGGGCTCATTTCTCTCCAGGTTCGGCTGCTCTGGTCTCTCCCCAAGGCCAGCTGTAAACTCTCAGGCAAATGGGCTCATCTCTCTTCCCAGACTTCTGCTGTGTCTAATGGATCCTTCTCTTTTCCTCATGTATCTGCTTCTCTGTCTATTTACTTCCTGGGGCTCCAGCATTAAAACTCCACACTCTGTCTTCTGCCATGCCTTTTCTCAGTGAGTCCCCACCCACCAAGGTGGTGGGGACTCAACATCCTACTGATGTGGTCCAATCAAAGTCCTAGTCATAATTTAATAAAGTAAAAGTGAGGCATTGGCATTCAATAAAACCTAAGGGTATCACTAGCCCAGAGGTACAGACCATTTTACAAACATAATCAGAATTTCTTTTTGGAATTCATCAATGATATCAAACTGACAGTGTCTTACGGGTGAAAATCATCCTAATCTCTATCAAGCCTTCATGCCAAGTCAGTCAGGAAAGGCAGAAGTATTAAGGCGCAAAAACTAGTTGTAGGGGAGACCCACAGAGGCCAGGCAGTTCTTCCGTGTCTGGACTACTTTTGGACCCTTATCAAATAGTCCAACCACAAAGAAAATCATGAGATGGCAGAAATGTGAATGATGAGACTATGAAAGCCAAATCAAAGCACAATTTGTAAACTACAGCATTTTATGTGAGACGACAAAGTTTTTGCTTCAGCAAGGGAAGCCAGAGTGATAGAAGCTTTGGGGTCTAGGAAGGGCAAATTATTTTTATAGACAGAAAGGAAGTTAGCTTGACTACTACTAATTTGACAAGGGTTTGTTCTATAGATGCCTGTTTACATGTTTAAGGTATGTGGGCTTTGCTAGTATTGGGTTAAAGGTAATGAAGTAGGGGCTCAATCGGCTGTGGGTTGGCTACCTTCATGGGGATTCAAATTTCAAACGATAGAGATTTTTGTTGTTTTGTTTGTTTGTTTTGGCTCTGAGAGGCTCCCAGTGCTTTGTCTATACAATTTTACCTAAAACTGAGGGATAATTGTTATTTTTAGGTGTATTAATCTTGAGGTTATGTCTTTTAAAGTGTCTTTGTTTTTTAATCAGGGTAAATGAAGATGGAATGCCCTTTCCATGAGGTCCTGGAATGAGGATGAGTGGGTCTGGCCAGCCACCTGACCCTCATAAACAAGAGGTTTGGGGGAAGCATAAATGGAACACCTGTGAGAATAATCAGGAGGTCTGGTAATTGTTAACTAGTCACACTGTTTGTAACTTTATAAAAGCTGACTCTGTTAGGCAGTGCAGAGCACTCTCCCACATTCCACTGGTTGGCCAGTGGGCTGGTTGCATTCTGTAAGTGATAATGGCAGAGCTTCCCCCAGCCTGCCACTACTAGGCTCTGTGTATGAGTAAACAGGGCATGGCTGTCACTGGGCTCCTGTGAGGTTTCTCTGGAATATCAAATTAGTTGGCTGGGCTTGACCACCTGTGTTACAATTAGCATAGTCAGCAGACTAGGGTTCCTACCTGTGTTACACTTCAGTACTCTTCTTTTATGGATATAATCAGAGTGGTTTTGAAATTTCTTTAAAATAAACCATGAGGGGAGAGGGAAGGGAGGAGGAACAGATGAATGGAATTGGACATGTATTTTAATTTATTCAAGTAAAAGAGGTTTGTTACACTACTCACTCTGCTTTTGTATATGTTTGAAATTTTCCAAAAAAAATTTTTTTCACACAAATCTCTTATCTCCTGTCTAGACCTCCCTATCCTGGTTACCTGCATCATCAGGACTTGACCTCTAGGCCCCCTTGCCTACCTTGTCTCCCCGGGCCCAAGGCTGCCTGTTAACTGTGTCCAAGACAGGGTCTCACGGTGGCGGGGGGGGCGGCGCAAGTGAAAAAACATACCAAGAAGAGAAGCATAACGGTCCATTCTGGGCTGCAGCCATGTGGCAGAAAGAGTCTCTCCTTCTGGCTGACCCATTGGTTTTTATTAGCATGGATCATCTCATCTTTTGGCATGCAACAGTGAGGATAACATATTGATATTATTTGTGAGAATAACAAGTTGATCAGATTATATAACATACTATGTTATTCCTCACACATCCCAGGTGCTGCCTGAGCTAACCTTGGAGAGACAAGGGTTGTCTCAAATTGACTGCATATCTTGTCCTGGGCAGGAGAACCTGGCATTGGAGACCAGCTTTACTTTTGAGCACATCTGCAACTGGTTTGCCAACTACTGGTGGCACTAAAAATTCCTCCCCCTGAGCCCGGTGTAGGCCCTGCCAGGGCTATCAGGTGACCCCCACATTAATGCCCAGTGTGGGGACAGGCCTGCATGATTAGGTGAGTGGCCTAAGGGCCTAGGCTCCTCATGGTTTGGGGTGGACTGTTGGCTTCTGACAGGCTTCATGCTCATCCTGTGCCCCATTGGCAGGTTGAGTTTTCCCAATTGCTAGAGTTCACCATCAGGTGGTGTTGGGTCAATTTTTCATCTGAGAGTGGGAGTGCTGGTGTCAGATTGGGCTTAGAAGCTCCTCTGTGACCAAATATTGGCAGGGTGGGGCTGTGACAACCACTGTTTAAAAGTGACTGTGCAGCCACGGGCACGAGACAGGGCCATGGTGAGGCCAGAGGAAGGCAGTCAGTGAACCAATTGCCACAGTTGGGGAATGTCCTGAATTAATACTTTTGGATTTTTTGTTTGAGCCATAAAGGTTAATGGATTGAAGCAGTGGTGATGCCCTCCCCTGACCAACAGGTGCTTATAACTGCTTGGAAGCCCTCACTAAGCTGGGAGAAGGAGGCTGGGCATTAGAGCATGGATGAGACTCTCCTCCCTCTGACTCCACTGTGCTTTCAGTGGCAAGTGAGGGAAATGACCCTCCACAGTCCCTGAAGGCCATCCAAAGATTATGGGTGCCACAGGCCCTGGCCCCAGAATTTCCTAGAGACAAGACTCTCTCAAAGCTGCTAGCTCCCAGGTACTGCCATTTCCTATGACCACCAGGACCACTTCATCTGTTCAGCTCCTGCTCTGAGAGCAGCTCTGGGAGAGGTTGGTCCATGTCAGCTGAGAGCAGAGACAGCTCTACCCTGGGATGGAAGAAGCCTTCATGGCCACAGGTGGGGGTGGCTTCCTACCAAGAATGGAAGAAGCATACTTAGAAAGAAGAAAACTGTGCAGCAGTCATTTATTTATTTATAATATTTTGTCTTTTAAAATGTCATTGAATTCATTCATCAATTGTAACAAATGTATCACACTACTGTAAGATGTTATTAATAGGAGAAGATGTGGGAGGGGGAAGATTGGGGTATATGGGAATCTCTTATATTTTTAATGTAAGTTTTCTGTAATCTAAAACCTCTTTAAAGATAATGTCCTCCAGGTTCATCCATGTTGTCATGTTTTAAAAATTCATTTCTTCTTACTGCTACATAATATTCCATCATGTATATGTTTATCCACTCATCCATTCATCAGTTGATGGTCACATGGTTTATTTCCAACTTTTGGCTATCATGAATAAGGCTGCTATGAACAACAATGTGTAGATGTGTATTCTTGTCACCTAGCAATGGTATTGCCCAGTCCCATGGTAAGTCTATATTCAACTTCCTTAGCAAATGCCAAACAGTTCTACACATTGTCTGTATCATTCTATATTCACACCAACAGTTTGAACATCTTTAAACATCTTCTCCAATATTTAGTTTTCTGACTTTTTAATAACAGCCAGTCAAATAAGTGTGAAATGATATCTCACAGTTTTGATTTGCATTTACCTAATCCCTCGGGATGTTGAACATTTTTTCATATATTTCTTTGCCACATATTTGTTATTTGGACAGTTGTCTTTTCAAGTCTTTTGCCCATATTTTAATTGGATAGTTTGCTTTTTTATTGCTGACTTGTATGATTTCTTTATATATCAATGATATTAAACCCTAATCAAATATTTTATTTCCAAATATTTTCTCCCAATGAGATAGCTGCCTTTTCACTCATTTGAAAGAGCCATTTGAGGTGCAAAACTGTTTAATTTTGAGAAGGTCCTATTTATTTATTTATTTATTGCTGGTGCTGTAGGCAAAGGTTTAAGAAACTACCACCTACCACAAATCTTTAAGATAGAGTAATATGCTTTAAAATCAAGAAGTGAGAGTCCTCCTACTTTGTTGTTCTTTTTAAAGACATTTTTGGCTATTCAAGGCCCCTTACCTTTCCAAATATATTTGAATTCTGGCTTTTTGATTTCTGCAAAAAAAAAAAAATGCTGTTGGGGATTTTATTGGGATTGCATTGAATCTGAAAATCAGTTTCATTAAAATTGACATTTTAATGTTATTTGGTTTTCCAATCCATAAACACAGAATATCCTTCCATTTATGTAAGTCTTCTTCAGTATCTTTTAGCAGTGTTTTGTAGTTTTCTGAATACGGGTCCTTTATGTCCTTGCTTAAGATTATTCTTAAAAATTTGATTATTTTAGTAACTATTGTAAATTGAATTTTTCCTCAGATTGCACATCAGTAGTATTTATGAACTATTATTTTGCATATTAATCTTGCATCCTTCTACTTTGCTGGACTCATCTACTAATTCTAGTACCTTTTCTGTGGATTTTTCATGATTTTCTAAATATAGGATCGTGTCATCAGTGAATAGAGAAAGTTTTACTTCTTCCTTTCCCATTTGGGTGCCTTTTATTTCTTTGTCTAGCATAATTGCTGTAGGTAGAACTTCTAGCACAATATTAAATAATAATGGTGACAGTGAGTATCCATTTCTTGTTCCTGATCTCAGTGGGAATCTTTCATTCTTTCACTTTTAAGTACAATGATAGCTGTCAGTTTTTCATATATGCAATTTATCATATTGAGAAAACTTCCTTCTAGTCTTATCATTTGGAGTGTTTTTATCAAAAAAGGGTGCTATATTTTGTCAAATGCCATTTATGCATCATTTGAGAGGATCGTGTGATTTTTCTTCTTCAGTTTCTCAATGTGGTTTATTACACTAATTGATTTTCTTGTGTTTTACCATCCTTGCATGCATGGGATAAAACCCATTTGATCATGGTCTACTACTTTTTTAATGTACTTTTGGATTCAGTTTGTAAGTATTTTCTTGAGGATTTTTGCATCTATATTCATTAGAGATATTGAACTGTCATTTTCTTTTTTGATACTATCTTTATCTGGTTTTGATATTAGGGTTATTTGGGCTTCAAAAATGACTTTGGTAGAATTCTTTCCTTTTCAAATTTTGGTAGAGCTTGAGCAAAACCAGTACTAGGTCGTCTTTAATGATTGTTAGAATTAACCTGTGAAGCCATCTGATCACAGCCTTTTCATCTTTGGGAGGTTTTTCATGACTATTTCAATCTGTTCATTTGTGATTAGTTTGTTGAGGTTTTATAATTCTTCTACGGTCAGTGTAGGAGGTCCATGTGTGTTTCTTAGAATTTGTTCATCTTATCTACATTTCTAGATTTTTGGCATATAGTTTTTTGTGGGGTCGGTGGTAATGTCCCTCCTTTCATTTCTGATATTATTTATTTGCATCTTCTCTACTTTTCTTTGTCAGTCTAGATAAGGGTTTGATTTTGTTGATCTTTTCAAAGAACCAACTTTTTTTTTTATTTTTATTATGGGTAAAAATCAAAATTCTCACAATACATACAAACATTTGCAAAATGATATATAAATATATATGTATATATGTGTATTTGCTTACAAAAATGTTGTTTATATATATATACATATATTTTAGAGGTGCTTAGATTACCCAAAATATTACATGGAACCCACTGGGATTCCCATGTTGCCCACCTCCCACCACATCCCACACAAACATCTCCCACAGTGTGGCCCACCACCCTCAATGAACTTATACATCCTGGAGCCTTGCCACCAACACTGATGCCTTATCAGTGGGTTCTATTTTGGAATCTGTGCTCCTGAGAGTGACAGAATTAGACTCAAATAAGTCCTCCCTGCACATGGTTCACCAGTCCCTTCTATTCAAACCTATATGTGATGCTGGAGTTTTTAGGTATACTTCAAGAACCAACTTTTGATTTCATTGATTCTCTCTATTGTTTCTTTGTTCTCAATTTCATTTTTTTCTGCTCTGATCTTTACTATTTCTTTCCTTTGGATTGTTTTGGGATTAGTTTGCTCTTCCTCTTCTAGTTCCTCCAGAGGTACAGTTAGGTCTTCAATTTTAGCTCTTTCTTTTTTTAAATATAAGAATTGAGAGCTATAAATTTCTTTCTCAGTACTGCCTTTGTTGTATACTGTGGGTTTTTATATGTTGTGTTCTTAATTTCATTCATCCTAAGATATTTGCTGAATTTTCTTGCAAGGTCTTCTTTGACCCACTGATTGTTTAAGATTGTGTTGTTTAATCTCCATGTATTTATGAATTTTCCATTTTTCCATCCATTATTGAATTCCAACTTCATTCTATTATGATCATAGAAAGTGTTTTATATAATTTCAAACTTTTAAAATTTATTGATACTTGTTTTGTGACCCAACATATTGTCTATCTTGGAGAAGGATCTATGATCTCTTCAAAAGTATGTACATTCTGCTGTTTGGGGATACAATGCTCTATAGATATCTGTTTGGTCTAATCCATTTTTTTTTTGGATTATTCAAATTCTATGTTTCTTTATTTATCCTTTGTTCAGGTGTTCTACACACTATGGAGAGTGGTGTATAGAATTCTTCAACTATTATTGTAGAGTCATCTATTTCTCCCTTCATCTTTGCCAGTGTGTGCCTCATGTATCTTGGGCACTGAGGCTAGGTGCATAAATATTTAGCATAGTTATTTCTTCTTGTTGAATTGTCCCTTTTATTAATATGTAATGACCTTTTTTATCCCTTATAACAGTCTGTGTTTAAAATCTATTTTGTCTGATATTAACATTGCTACACCAGATTTTTTTTGGTTAGTATTTGCATGGAATATCTATTTCCAACCATTCACCTTTAACCTCGTGTGTCCTTATATCTGAGATGAATGTCTTTCAGACAACATATACATGGCTCATATTTTTTAATCCATTCTGTTATTCTATGCCTTTTGACTGGGAGTTTGAGCCATTGACATTCAATGTTATTACTGTAAAGGCATTATTTATTTAATCAATTTTGACCTTTTCTTTTTGTTGTCATATCGTACTATTGTCTATCTTTTTACCCTTTAATTTACCCTTTCTAATCTTCATTTCTACACTCTTCTCCAAGTCTCTTGCCTTTGCTTTTACCTTTCAGACTGCAGCACTCCTTTTATATAATTTGTAATCCTGGTCTTTTGGTAACATATTCTATCAGTTTTGTTTGTCTGTGGAGTCTTTGAACTCCTCTTCATTTCTGAAGGACAGCTTTACTGGATACAGAATGCTTGGCTGGCAGTTTTTCTCTTTCAGCACCTTAAATACATCATACCACTTTCTTATCTCCTCCATGGTTTCTAATGAGAGGTTGGCACTTAATCTTATTGAGGTTCCCTTGTATGTGATGCTTTGCTTTTCTCTTGCTGTTTTCAGAATCTTCCCTTTATCTCTGATATTTTTCATTTTGAAAGTAGGTATGTTGGGATAGATCTATTTGAATTTATTTGGTTTGGGCTACATTGCCCTTGGATATTGATATTTATGTCTTTCATAAGGGTTGAGAAGTTTTCAGTCATTATTGCCTCAAATATTCTTTCTGCTCTTTTACCATTTTCTTCTCCTTCTAGGTTACTGACAGTGCATATGTTTTTGCATTCCACATTGTCATTCAGTTACCTGAGATGCTGTTTTATTTTATCCATTCTCTTAATTTCCTGTTCTGTCTTTTCCAGTTCAGAAGTTGTGTCTTTGAAATCACTAATTCTGTCTTCAAGCCATTCAAAATGCTCTTATGTGCCTCTTATTTATTATTTATTTTAATTATTATTATTATTTTTTAAAACAAATCTATTTTATTGGTACAATTAACAAAGCATACAATTCATTCAATGTGTACAATAATAGTATTTGGTATAATTTCATAGTTGTGCATTCATCGTTTCAATCATTATTAGAGTATTTTCATTATTTCAACAGTAATAGTAAACAAAAAATGACAAACAAGAAACAAGAAAATTCCTCACCTCTCCATCTCTCTATTTCCACTTCTTTATATATATTAAGAGGTGCTTAGATTACTGAAAATATTAAGATACTTCGATTACATAAATGTTACACAAAAATATGGGGATTCCCATATGCCCCACCTCCCACACCTCCCACAACCTTCCACATAAACACCCTTCATTAGTGTGGCTCATCACCTGCAATGGATATACACATCCTGGGGCTTTGCGACTAAGCATGGACCATAGTTCATATTGTAGACTGTACTGTCTCCCACGCAGTTCTAAATAAACATAAGTTAAGAGAATATGCCAATAAGAAACCTTTACTTTAAGAAATACTAAAGGAATTAATACAGGTTGAAAGTAAAAAGCAGGAGAAATAGAGTTAAAGGAGAGTGTAAGAATACCTAAAAAGACAAAAAGAGAAATAAAAAGAATATATGACATACATAAATCCAAAGAAAATATGGCTGATGTAAGAATTCCTTGAGAGTAATAACACTGAATGTTAATGGATTAAACTCACCAGTCAAAAGACACAGACCGGCAGAAAGGATAAAGGAATATGACTCATCTATATGTTGTCTACAAGAAATCCACCTTAGACTCAGGGATTCAAGGGAGCTGAAAGTAAATGGCTGGAAAACATTTTTACAAGTAAAAAATAACCAAAAAAGGGCAGGTGTAGCTATCCTAATACCAGACAAAATAGACTTTAAATGCAAAACTATTGTAAGAGACAAAGATGGATACTACATATTAGTAAAAGGGGTAATCTTTTCAGAAGAAAGAACAATCATAAACATTTTTGCACTTAATCAGGGCACCTCAAAATACATGAGGCAAACACTGGAAAAGCTAAGAGGAGACATAAATGCCTCTACAATTATAGTGGGGGACTTTAATACACCATTATCACTATTAGACAGAACATTTAGACAGAGAATCAATAAAGAAATAAAGACTCTGAATAGTACATTAGAGGAGCTGGACCTAATAGACATATACGTGATGCTACACCCAAATACAGCATGATATACATTCTTCTCGAGTGGGCATCAACCATACTCCAAAATAGACCATATGCTAGGCCACAGAACAACTCATATTGAATTCAGAAAGATTGAGATTATACAAAGTAATTTCCCTGACTACAATGGAATAAAACTGGAAATCACTAAGGGTCAGAGAACCAGATTAGGCACAAAGATATTTATTTTATTAAAGACAAAATTTTTAAAAGATTTTATTTATTTATTTATTTATTTATTTATTTATTTATTTATTTGTCCCCACCCCCATTACTGATTGTGCTTGCTGTCTCCTTTCTGTTTCTATTTGTAATGCATTTCCTCTGTGTCTTCTTGACTTCCCTTTGTTGCATCATCTTTCCACCAGCTCTCCATGGGTGCAGACCACTAGCTCTCTGTAGGGATGGGCATGGGCTGTCAGCTATCTATGGGTCTGAGCATGGGCCATCAGCTTTCTGTGGGTGTGGGCTGTCAGCCTGCCACAGGTGTGGGCCAGCTTTCCCTCACCAGAAGGCCTCAGAAACCATACCCAGGGCATCCCATATGGCAGAGGAGATCCCAACTACTTAAACCACATCTGCATCCCTTCTTATTTTAATCTCACCCATCATGCCTTTCATTTCCTTAATGTCTGTTACTTTTTTGTTGCAGACTTTCCAATGGTTCTTTTGCTCACCCAATGACTTCATAATATCCTTTACATCTTTAGTCATATTTTCTTTTAATTCTTTAAATTGACTTAGGAGATTTGTGTGATTATCACTGATTAATTATATCTCTTCAGGATATTTGATTTTGGCTCAGCCATTTCTACCTGTTTCCTAGTATGGCTTGTAATTTTTTTTTTTTTTTAATTTCTAGACATCTAAATATTTTTGTGAATTTACTCTGATGACTAAATTATTTCTCTGTTGTTATTATTTTTTCACCGCTCTTCTTTGATATTTAGTTCACCTTATCCAATGCCTCTAACATTGTCTAGTTTAAGTTATCAAAATCATGCAAGGGACTCACTAATGGGGCACAATTTTTTTCCCAGAACTTAGAGAACAGAGAGGCCCAAGTGCAGTTTTTGTCTGTGCATTTTCAAGACTAGCCAGCAAATCGCTCTATTTGGTACACCTTTCCATGGAGGTGTATTTCTCTCCATTTTGCTTTGTTCTGGTCAGGCCAGAGTAAAGATTCAAAGTGGGCTCCACTGGCTGAATTCACTGAAGAAACAAACCCCAATTTCCCCTCCCTTTTCCTTGTAACAGCTGACAAGGAGGAAGGCATCTGCTCCCATCTCAGTCAGCTACAATAAGCCAGGGGTTTTACTCCCACTTAATAAATGGGGATGGCAAATGGAGCCTTTGCCAGTGGCTGGGTCATTTAGTAATTCAGTTTGTTGTTTCAGGTTCTTCTTCTTTCTATCCCTCACTGTCCTGGGAGGTGTGAAGCACTCTCCTTGTCTGCTGGTCCCCAAAGCTGGTCCCTCAGGCAGCTTTTGGCTCTTTCTCTGTTGTTTTTGTGAGAGAGCTGAGACTTGCTTACCTAATCTGATGCCATCTTCTCACAATTCCTCAGCCATAAACTTTTAAGAATTCAAATATAGAATGAATAGTTGATGGTATATTCATACAATAAAATACCAACAATGAAATTAAGGAATTACCAGAGCTTATAATACAGAAAAGCATCACAATCTCACTGTATAATAATGCAGAAAAAAGAAGACAGAAAGAGCAAATTTTACATGATTAAACATATGCGATGTTTAAAATAGATTAATCTAAATATGTTATTATATGTTAGGATTGCAGTTACTTTTGGAGACTAGAGGAAGGAGTGTTTTGTGTTTCTGCAAATGTTATATTTCATGATCTATATGGTGGTGATATGGGCATGTTCATGCAAAAGTTCACTCAGTGAAACTTATGATTGTGTAGTTTTCTATATGTGCATTAAATTTCAATGAAATTCCTTTAAAATAATATTAGTTGAGTCATTAGTAAATGAATGCATTATTAGCAGATTATTTATAAGGCTAAATGGTGACAATTTAAATATCAGAGGTTCAAAATTAATGAGCTAAGTATCCATGATAAGAAACTAGAAAATTGGTAGTATACAAATGAAAGAATAATATTATAAAATGAATGAAAAAATAGAAAGAAACATACAATCAAAATACGAACACTTAAGAAGTTTACAATGTGTGCACAATTTCTTATGCATAATTCTCCACTCCAAAATTATCTGAAAAACATTCTTTCCTTTAAATTTGAAGTGAAATTAAATTTATGTAAAACTATTTATAAAACTTATGGATCTCCCTTAGTGTTACTATTCCTTTTCTCGATTGAACTGACATGCTTTACTATGAAGTCCTACCCTAAACTCTATTGGGATTTAACATAATATCAATTCATATACTACATAGATTTCTAACTCTTTTAAAAGTTTGAATTCAGAAATACATATTGACCAATGTATATCATATAAAATACCACAAAATGGCATTTGAGAACATACCTACAGTTAATATAAAATTTATTCACATACATAAAAAATTAAAAATTAAAATCATAACAACCAATAGTGATTCAGGAATTGAAAGAAAATTGAAATTTTATGTAAACATTTAAAGTAAATTTAAACAGTTTTTAAAATATATAACACCAGTTATACAAACTTTTATAGCAGGTTTTACTAAACATTGAAGGAACAGTTCATTCAGATCCCCTAAACAACTTCAGAAAATAAATAGAGAAGAATGTTTTTTAATTCACTTTATAAAACAATATAACCTTAATATCAAATCCAAACAAGAAAGGTATTATGGTCCAATCTCATTCATGATTTTATATGTACATTCCAAATACCATATTAGAAACAAGAAATCATCTCTATACAATTCATGACTGATATATGTTTACCAAAAATAGAGCCTTTTAAATTAGAGATCCACATGCTAATGGAGAAAAATATATATATGATTCTTTCACAGAATTTTTTTTTAAAAAATGAAGTAGAAATTCTTAGCAGAAAAAAATTATAAGAAAATTTCCCTCATCTGATACAGGTTATCTGAAAAAAAGAAAAAAGTAAATTTAGAGTGAACATTTCAATGTTGAGAAGGAAAAAACTTCCTCTTAATCAGGAGCAATTAAAGCCTATCTATTGTCACTGTTTTATCTAATGTTGTTGTAGAGGTCCTGGTAACATAGTATGATAAGAAGAAAAGTTTTGAAATTACAAAAATTTCAAAGGAAAATATAAAACTGTTATTCAAAATTAATGTGAATATCTACATAGAAAAAGAAGCTGAGGCTATATTATAAGAATTAAGAAGTGAGTAATAGAAGTTTTAAGACATAGGAAGTTAAGCTTATGCACATCTCAGAAGGATCTCATTGACTGCCACAGTACACAGTGCATCAAACAGTGGGGCTCCTGAGAGCTCTAGAGACATTTAGACACAATAAACAGAGCAGACAAGCTCAGGAATTTGGCACCCTGTTAGTGCACCTTACTTTGGAATACATGCTCCCCAAGGTAAAAGGTTAGACTTATTTACCATTTCCTTACACATGACTTTTCTGTCCCTTTTATTTGAACCTATAATTAACTTTATATTCATGAAATATTTGTCCTAGAGACTCAAATTTTTGGTCTATTCATTTGCCAGTTGAGCTTTGAATCTCAGCAGAGTTGCAACTTTGACTCTCCTGGTCATTGTACTTGCTCAGGATAACTAACAGAAAGTTGATGATGGACAAAGGCCATCCCAGAAAACGGAATATCTACACATGCAAACAAGGCAGTTGCTTCCATCTATCCCATGGGAGTTAAGCCCCCTCTCAATCTGAAATGGTGTGGGCATCACTTTCCCCAAATCCTCAAGGTTGAGGAATGAACAAACATAAGGGAGGAATGCAACTATGGTTTTAATTAGACATTATTTTATCAATTGGAGTACTTGTGTCATTAATATAAACACAGTGGCTGCCAGAGGTTCTTTGGGGAGGGAGAGGGAAGAATAGATGTAACATGGGGCATTTTGTGGATATTAGAATTGTCCTGAATGACGTTGCAATGATGGATACAGGTCATTACACATTTTGTCAAAACCTATAAATTTGTGCAGTGCAAAGTATAATGTAAAATATAGTCCATGGTTAATAGCAATGCTTCAATATATTTCATCAATCGTAAATAATGTAGTACACTAAGGAAAGATGTTGTTAATGGGGTAAAGCATGGGAGAAGGAGGGGCAGGGTATATATATAGGAAGCCCCTATATACATTTTTAATAAAATTTTTATTGAAGTATATCATTCATACATGACATGCATAAACAATAAGTGTATGGTAAAGATTGTGAACTTACAAAATAAACATACATAACATCATGTGGGGAGTCATACATCACCCCTTCACCAACACTTTGAATTGTTGTGAAACATTTGTCACAAATTATGCAAGAGCATCATCAAAATAAAACTACTAACTACAGTCTCTGTCTTACATTTGGTGTATTTTTCCCTCAACCCACCCTATTTCTTAAATATATACTTTATTACAGAGGTTGTGAACTGGCAAAACAATTATACACACATGTAGAATTCCAATACAACACCCCTTCACCAACATACCACACCAGGCTGGAACATTTGTTACAGATTCTGAGATAATATCATCAGACTATTACCACGAACCATGGTCCACAGCATACCTTTGGCACACTTTTTCCATACACTTCCATTATCAACACAATACACCTTTGGCATTGATACAAGAATAATATAGTATTGCTGTTAACAAGAGTCTATAATTCACACCAATAGTAGTTTTTCCATGCTTCTTCACATTACCACCGCCCTGCAATAGTGATGTATATCTCCTCTAGCTCACAGAAAAGCACTCTTTCATTTGTACCATCAACCACAATTCTCATCCTCCTCTGTGTTTACTGTGTTATAGATTATAATTCAGATTATTTCAAATCTTTAGATTTCTTTCAATTGACATTTACTTCCTCACACTACTCTTTTCAGCCACAATCCCTTTTATAAACCAGTTGCTACTCATTATAATGTGTTACCATCAACTCTATCCATTTCCACACTTTATAGTCAAGTTAATTAAGGCTTCTATATACATTAAGAATCAGTAGTTTTTCCCAACCTTCCTCTTATCTCCTAATAACCTGTACTATAAGTTTTAACTCCATGTACTTATTCTTCATATTTAGTTCATATTAATTCGACCATGCAATATTTGTCCTTTTGTGCCTGGCTTACTTCATTTAATATAAGGTCTTCAAGATTCATCCATGTTATCACATATGTCCCAATTTCATTTCTTCTTGCTGCAACAAAGAATTTCATTGCATGTATATAACACATTTTATTTAGCCATTCATTGGTGATGGACACTTGGGTCATTTCAATTTTTTGGCAATTGTGAATAACACTACTATGAACATCGATGTGCAGATGTCTGTTCATGTCATAGTTTTTAGTTCTTCAAAATATATTCCTAGTAGAGGAATTGATGGATCATAGAGCAGTTCTCTATTTAGTTTCTTGAGACCTGCCAAACTCTCTTCCACAGAGGCTACACCATTTTACACTCCCATCAACAGTAAAGGAGTGTTCCTATTTCTCCACATCCTCTCCAGCACTTATTGTTCCCTGTTTTTTTGTTTTTTGTTTTTTTCAATAATGGCCATTCTTTGCAGTATTGGCTGATATCTCGTTGTTGTTTTAATTATCATTTCCCTTATAGCTAGTGATGTGGAACATTTTTTCATATGTTTTTTTGGCCATTTGTATTTCCTCTTTGGAGAATAGTTTATTTAAATCTTTTGCCCATTTTTAAACTGGAGTGTTTGCTCTTTTGTTATCGAGTTGTATGATCTCTTTATATAGAATGAAAATCAAACCCTTAACACATATCTGATTACCAAATATTTTATTCCATTGAGTGGGTTGCCTTTTCACATTCTTGATGAATTGCTTTGAATCACAGAAGTGTTTAAGTTTGATTAGTTCCCACTTATCCATGTTTTCTTTCATTGTTTGTGCTTTTGTTGTAAGGTTTCAGAATCCATCACCTACAACCTGGTCTTGAAGTGGTTTCTCTACATTTTCTTCTAGGAGCTTTATTGTACTTGCTTTTATATTTAGGCCTTTCATCCATTTTGAGTTAATTTTTGTATAAGGTGTGAAATAGGGGTCTTCTTTAGTTCTTTTGGCTATGGATACCCAGTTATCCCAGCAAAATTTGTTGAATGAACTGTTCTTTCCCAGCTGGTTGGATTTGACAGGCTTGTCAAAAATCACTTGGCCATAGATCTGAGGGTCTGTTTCTGAACCATCAATTTGGTTCCATTGTTCTATGTGTCTATCTTTATGCCAGTACCATGCTGTTTTTACCACTGTAGCTAGGTAACATGATTTAAAGTCCGGAAGTGAGAGTCCTTCAACCTCACTTTTCCTTTTTAAGATGTTTCTGGCTATTCAGGGACTCTTAACCTTCCAGATAAATTTGATATTTTTTTTCCATTTGTTAAAAAAATTCTGGTGGAATTTTAATTGTGATTACATAGAATCTGTATATTAATTTGGGTAGAATTACATCTTAATGATATGTAGTCTTCCAATCCATGAGCATGGAAAGTTCTTCCAATTATTTAGGTCTTTTTTATTTCTTTTAGCAATGTATTATAGTTTTCTTAATACAAGTGCTTTACATCCTTGGTTTAAATTTTTTATTCTTTTAGTTTCTATTGTAAATGGAATTTTTATCCTGACTTTCTCCTCAGGTTGCACATTACTAATGTATTTTTGTGTATTGATCTTGTATCCTGACACTCTACTGAAATCATTTATTGGCTCTAGCAACTTGGTTGTAGATTTTTCAGGATTTTCTAGGTATACAATCATATCATCTATGAATAGTGAAAGTTTGAATTCTTCCTTTCCAATTTGGATGCCTTTTATTTCTTTTCCTTGCCTGATTGGTCTTGCTAGAATCTCTAGCACTATATTGAACAACAGTGGTGACAATGGGCATCCTTGTCTTGTCCTTGATCTCAGTGGGAAAGCTTTCAATCTTTCACCTTTGAATTCAATTTTAGCTGTGGATTTTTCATATATGGTCTTTATCATGTTGAGAAAGCTTCCTAAAATTCCTATTTTTTGTAGTATTTTTATCAAGAAAGGATGCTGTATTTTGTCAAATGCTTTTTCTGCATCAATTGATAAGGTCATGTGATTTTTCTTCTTTGATTTATTAATGTGGTGTATTATGCTAATTGATTTTCTTGTGTTGAACCAGCCTTGCATGTCTGGTATAAAACCTACTTGATCATGATGAATAATTCTTTTAATGTGCTGTTGGATTCAATTAGCACATATTTAATTGAGGATTTTTGCATCTATATTCATTAGAGAAATCGGATTTTAATTTTCCTTTTTCGTAATATCTTTATCTGGGTTTGGTACCCGAGTGATATTGGATTTGTAGAATGAGTTTGATAGTGTTCTTTCTTGTTCAATTTTTTTGGAGGAGCTTGAGTAAGACTGGTATTAAATCTTTGAATGCTTGGTAGAACTCACCTGTGAAACCATGTAGTCATGGGCTTTCATTTTGAGGAGCTGTTTTATGGCTGTTTCAATCTCTTTACTTGGGATTGATTTGTTGTGGTCTTCTATTTCTTCTAGGGTCAGTGTAGATTGTTTGTATGTTCCTAGGAATTTTTCCATTTTGTCCCTATTGTCTCATTTTTTGGCATAAAGTTGTTCATAGTATCCTCTTATGATCTCTCTTATTTCTGTGGGGTCAATTGTAATGTTCCCATTTTCATTTTTTATTTCATTTATTTGTATCTTCTCTCATTTTTTCTTAGTCAGTCTAGCTAAAGGTTTGTCAAATTTGTTAATCTTCTCAAAGAACCAACTTTCTGTTTTGTTAATTATCTCTATTTTTTTGGTTCTCAGTTTCATTCATTTCTGCTCTAATATAGTTCTTTCATTCCTTCTACTTGCTTTGGAATTAGTTTGCTATTCTTTTTCTAGTTCCCCTGGCTGTGTAGTTTAGTCATTGATTTGAGGTTTTTCTTCTTTTTTAATGTAAGCATTGAGGGCTATAAATTTTCCTTTCAACCCTGCCTTTGCTGCATCCCCTAGGTTCTGAAATGTTGTATTCTCACTGTCATTCATCTCCAGATATTTATTGATTTCTCTTGAGATTTCTTGTTTGATCCACTGATTATTTAAGAGTGTGATGTTTAATCTCTCTATATATGTAAATTTTCCCTTTTTCTTCCACTTGTTGGTTTCCAACTTTATTGCATTATGATCTGAGAAAGTGCTTTTAAAAATCTCAATTTTTTTGAATTTATTGAGATTTCTTTTGTGACAGAACATATGGTCTATCCTGGAAAAAGATCCATGAGCACTTGAAAAGAATGTATATTCTGCTGTTTTGGGGTGCAATTTTTTTATATGTCTATTAGGATTAGTCCATTTATCATATTATTCAAGCTCTCTGTTTCTTTATTGATCCTCTGTCCATATGTTCTATCCAATGCTGAGAGTGGTGTATTGAAGTCTCCAATTATTACTGTAGAGATGTCTATTTGTCCCTTCAGTTTTGTCAGTTTTTGTCTCGCATACCTTGCGGCATCCTGCATAGGTGCACATACATTTATGATTGTTATTTCTTCCTGGTGAACCATTTCTTTTAATATGCAATGTCCTTCCTTGTCTCTAATAACAGTTTTGATTTTAAAGTCTGTATTATCTGATATAAGTATAGATACCCCAGCTTTTTTTTGGTTACTGCATGCATGGAATATCTTTTTCCGATCTTTTACTTTCAATTTATTGGTGTCTTTGGGTCTAAGGTGAGTCTTTTGCAGATATCATATAGATAGCTTACATTTTCTTATCCATTCTATCATTCTGTGACTTTTGATTGGGGAGTTTAATCCATTAGCATTCAATACTATTACTGTAAAGGCAGTTCTCATTTCATCCATTTTGATCTTTACATTTTATTTTTGACACTTATAATTACTGTTCCTGATACAGTCATCATTTCTAGACTCTCTTCCAAGTGTCTCTCTCCTGTCTTTTCTTTTCAGGCTGTAACACTCCCTTTAGTATTTCCTGCAAAGCCTGTCTTTTTGTTTAGGCCAATAGCAAGGGTCAGGCCTAAATACAATGAGGCATGATGAGAATATATCAATTCTTAAGAAAATAAGCATTATTTGCAAAGAAAGAGCTTCAGGTGAGTTTATTCTGTCACCTCCAAATGAATAGAATCCGTTCTCTTGAAAAGATGGGGGGGGACTTATGTTGTTCATCTAGAACTTTCAGGGAATTTGGGTGTTCACGATTCTCAAATCAATCTGGAATATCACTATATCAGCACCCCATTTTTTCAAGGTTTGGTTGACATAAGAAACTCTAGATAATTTGTATTCAGTCTTCTTTACAGTCCTGCCACACTTACATCCAATTCTCATTCTGATTTTCAGCATGATCTAGTTTTTGAATTCTGGACAATATAGCTCCACCTGAGCTATGGAGACCCCTGGCTTTCAAAGTGTTTCTTTAGTTGCTATAGACCACATATGACTACCATATCCTTTACATTAAGCTTCTGATATCAATGCTATGCAATGTCACAAACCTTATAATTATATATCCTCCACCCCCTTAGCATTCAGTCTCCATAGTCATTGCAAATACCAAAACCTATCAGTTGCTGTCATTGCATCTCAGTAAGCATAGATGAGATACTGTGGCTTAAGGCCCTTCATATAGAATAGAGATGTGAGAGGATTTTAGGTTTGTAGAGACAACTCTGACTTATGGAAAATGGAGCCAGTAGAAATTTTTCTCTCTTCTCTTGATTGTCTGAGACATAGTGATCTATATAGATGCTCAGAATACAACGCAGTATGATAGAGGAAACATTTATCCTAACACCAGAGGTCAGTTGGAAAATGCACACTATTATATTTTTTTTCTCTTCTTGTCCTTGTCTTATTTTCATTTTCTCTCCCTATTGAATTTTAGCTCATATTTTTTGCTCAAATTCCTTTTCTTGAGAATCCTAGGTTAAAATATTTAATATCAGAAGTAACCTAGGAAGCATATCCATAGTATGTAATTTTAAATTTTAATTAACAATAAGGTCCTCAATGCTGTAGGAATTGGTGGTAATCCCCACTGACATGTGGAGGCATCACAATTACCTCTGATTCAAATGAAGGAATCTAGAAACATGCATGGTATCACCAGTAAAGGCTGACAGTCAAGAAGCTGAGAAGTTGTTGGAATGAAATGCAAGTAATCAGAAGATTTTGTATGGAATCTTCCCAACCCAATTATGAACTAGATCATGTTATTTACCTTTCCTTTTTATTCATTTATAGATCTTGGATACTTATAAGTGCATTGTCCATGTTATAAGGAAAAGCAGATTATGAAAATAAGTAAAGTTCTATTCAACTACCAGGATAAATTGTATAGAATAAGCATTATAGAGTTTTCTTTCTAAATATAAACTTTTATATTCTCGCATTTATAAAAATATTTGTTTTAAATAAAGCAATAACTAGTTTATATGTTATTTGGTGGGGTCATTCAGACTATGGTTCCCAATAAAACAAATTTTTGCTCTTCTCTCTCATATATTTACTCTCATAATCCAGTCATGACCATAATGTAGGCATCATTTTCAGACATTTCATTCCACATTTCTTTGCTCATACTATTTCAACAAAGTCGAAGATTCCTAAATCATGCTTTGCATAATCTACTACAGTGTGCAATTCAAGTTTTACCTTAGTTATGAGGTGTTTTCTAACTAATTTAATCATCTCTGTATCTATTTCAATTTATTGCCTGAACCACAAAAGAAACTTAATTTAGAGGAAAGCTTGCAAATTTTTGTTTAACAAAACCTATTATTTTTCTATTTGTGAGGGGACGTGCAATAAATTTGTACCTGCACTGATAGATAAAAACATGTGCAGAATTGGTTGCCACCACAGGGGCTAGAGTAAGAGATAGGGAAGATTTGAATTAACCCAATGAGAAATATTAAAAACAACTAATTGTGAAACAAACCAAAATTTAAATCCTGGGTCCAATTTCCTTGCCTTAGATTACTTTGGCATTTTCTGTTTTGTCAAAGCTCAGAACTTGTATTCTCTTGTTTCATTAGAATTTTTTAAAACATAAAGTGCATGCATTTTGATGTCATAAGACTGAATGGAAGTGGGAACCTTGGTTTGTGTTCAAAGTTCACAGTGCTTAAAAGATTATCCATTTTGCTATAACAACTCTGTAAAGACATGAGATATTTTTACCATTGTATAGAGCACATTCGACCATCTTTTCTTTTAGGAAACCTTTCAGTCCATAGAACAAGTGAGAGATGGAGGTTTGGGGTTATAATCTCTGAGGTAAAACAATTTAAATGTCACTAGGAAATTAAGCAGAAAAGATATATGCATATTTCCACCCTTGAGACCACAATTGATATTCAAATTTTAGATAGGAAAAAAAATTCAACATAAATGTCAGTAACCATATTGCAAAAATCAGGAGATACTGCTTCTTTATGCAGAAAAAAAACAAAAAACAAAAACAGGAAAGTCCTACAACAAGGACAGGCTCAATTCATGGTGAAATTCATTAATCTTTAGCAGGGAAGTTAAACAATGACTCTGACTGCTTACTAAACACTGAAAACTACATTTAATTGAGAGTCCAATGAATTTTTCTAATGAATTCATCACTTGGTAAGTAAAAATCTACCTAAACCATTAAAAATGAATATTATTTTCAAATAGAAGAAAAATTTCATATATAAGATAATTACATTTTTCTCTATAAATATCCTAACTTTATTTCTTTTGAATGTGCATTTTCTCTCTATCCTTCAAGCTTTTGAAAACTTTTTTTTAAACTTTAAATCAAATTTCAAAATAAAATAACACACAAAAGGCACCCTAGCAAATTAAGGAAGCACTAATTTTAAAAATCCTGCTCAGATATATACATCTTATTTAATACCAAAAACAAGAAAATGTTTTAATAATAACATGCCATTATCTTAAAAATAGCAGTGAATGTTTAATTCCATATCCATAAGAAGTTGTCAAAATGAAGCAGATATTTTTATGATGTAGGGAATTTTATGGAGGAAATAATAGCAATTTTATTCGGTGTCATATATGGTTTTATTAAAGAAAAGTAAATTGATAGATAAATCAAGTGTGTAATACATATTTTAGGCAAAAGATTAAAATTTTAATTGAGAGAAAAATAGGCCATAATTCAAAACAAATTAAGGAAGGGCACAAGAAGAGAAATCCATTGCTTTTCCATTCTTCTTTTGTTATTCTACATGTGATATATATGCAGGGTGATTAAGTACATTGGACCCTAGTGGAACATTGATCCTCCTTCATTTTGTTTGACTGCTTGCCTGTGCAGTTGTTTGGTTTTTCTTTGTTTATTTGTTGTCTCTTGCTTTTCTTTCCTCTTTCCTCCCCCCTTTCTTTCTTTCATTTTTTTAAAATTAGGAGCTGCTAGCTGGTCTCTTCTTTGCTGTGCTTCTTCTTCAGTAATTTCGCATTCTCTGTCTATATTGATTTTGTATTCCAAATTATCTCTTATCCTTCCTTCATCTTTCTGCCTTCTGATTTCTGTTGTGGCTATTAAATACCACATTTTTTCATATGCCCACAACTCAAGGGTGTCAATTTCTATTCTATCAATTTTGTTTTCTTTTTTTTATTAATACTAACTCTTTCCTTTCAGCTCTTTCTTCACTATTTCTCTCCCTCCTCATAATTCTAGCCATCTAAATCATTATATATGTATTTCTCTATTTGATATCCCAGTCCATTGTAGTTACTCCACTTTTTTTCCTATTACTCTACACTGCCTACATGAGTTAAATATTCATTTCATTAAGTCTAATTTGGCCCCTCTTCTAACTTTTATCAATATTATTATTAACCTTCTTCCTTTCTCACATCTTTTGATTCCTCTGGCACTAATCTTTTGCCTTCAAGGGAACATAGAAAGAAGTAAAGAAATAAAATAATAAGAAAAATTGTCAAAGAGAAAATTAAACACATATGCAGAACCACTAGCTAAATAAAACTCTAGAGTACAGAGAGAAGCCAATCAACTGAATGAAACCATCAAGATAAAATGATGACTAGAGGGCAACAAAAAAATTACAAACCACACTGAGAAACAGGAAAACATGGACCAATCCAATGAACAAACTAAAAACCAAGAAGTGATGCAGAACATCGAACAACTAATCAAAGCTTTCCAAACAAACATCATGGATCAACTTAATGAAGTTAAGGAAGATATTAAGGATATAATAAAGATACTGGGAGAACATACTGAAGAAATTGTAAACACGCCCAAAAAGATAATGGATATGATGGTGACCAATGGCACAATCCAAGAAATCAAAAGATGCTGGATTCACATAACAACAGATTTGAACAGGCACAAGAAAGAATTAGTGATGTGGAAGACAATACTTTTGAAATCAAACAGATTGTAGAACAGATAGACAAAAAGATAGAAAAAACCCAGCAGGGACTCAGGGAATTACTGACAACACAAAACGCACAAACATATGCATTATGGGCATCCCAGAAGGAGAAGAGAAGGGGAAGGGAACAGAAGGAATGTTGAAGGAAATAATGGCTGAAATCTGCCCAAACCTATTGAGAGAGATGGATGTGCAGATTGAGGAAGCACAGTACACCCCAAATAGTCTAAATGCAAACAGGCCAACTCCAAGACATATACTTGTCAAAATATCCAATGCTTAAGACAAAGAGAAGATACTCAAGGCAGCAAGAGTAAAGAGAACCATCACATACAAGGGAAGCACAATAAGATTAAGTGCTTATTTCTCAGCTGAAACCATGGAGGCAAGAAGACAGTGGTATGACATAGTCAAAATACTAAAAGAAAGAAAAAATTCCAGCCATGAATTCTCTATCCAGCAAAACTGGCATTCAAAAATGAGGAAGAGTTCAAAATATTCACAGATAAACAGAAATTAAGAGAGTATGTCAATAAGAAACCTCCACACAAGAAATACTAAAGGAAGTTATACAAGTTGAAATGCAAAAACAAGGGAGAGAGAGTTGGAGGAGAGTTTAAAAATAACTAAAAAGGTAAAAACAGAAACAAAACAACATATGACATACATTAACCCAAAGAAAAAATGGCTGAAGTAAGAAATATGTTACGAGTAATAACACTGAATGTTAATGGATTCAATTCACCTATCAAGAGACACAGATTGGCAGAATGGATAAGGAAACATGATCCATTTATATGCTGTCTACAAGAAACCCACCTTCGACCCAGGGATTCAAGGAGGCTGAAAGTGAATGACTGGGAAACCATTTTACAAGTTAACAATAGCCAAAAAAGGGTAGGAGTAGCTATTCTAATATCAGATAAAATAGACTTTAAATGCAAAACTACTGTAAGAGACAAAGATGGACACTAGTAAAAGGGGTAATCTCTCAAAAAGAGAGAACAATCATAAACATCTATGCACCTAACCGGGGTGCCCCATAATACATGAGGCAAACTCTGGAAAAAAATTAATTGGAGAAATAAATGCCTCTACAATTATAGCAGGGGACTTTAACACATCATTATCATCATTAGACAGAATATCTAGACAGAGAATCAATAAAAAAATAAAGGCTCTCAACAACACATTAGAAGACCTGGACTTAATAGACATATACAAAGCACTACATCCAAATACAGCAGGATTTACATTCTTCTCGGGTGCACATGGATCATACTCCAAGATAGACCACATGCTAGGCCACAGAACAATGCTCAATAAATTCAGAAAGATTGAGATTATACAAAGTAATTTCTTTGACCACAACAGAATGAAATTGGAAATCACTAAGGGCCAGAGAAACAGGTTAGGCAAAAGGATATGGAAGTTAAACACCACAATCTTAGACAAACAGTGGGTCAAGGAGGAAATCTCAAAAGAAACTAATGAAAATGACAACACAACATATTAAAACCTCTGAGATGCAACCAAAGCTATCTTGAGAGGGAAGGTCATAGCTATAAATACATATATTAAAAAAGAAGAAGGAGCTAAAATTGAAGACCTAAGAGCACATTTGGAGGAATTGGAAAAACAACAACAACCTAAACCTAAAGGAAGTAGAAAGAAAGAAATAACAAAGATTAGAACAGAACTAAATGAAATAGAGAATAAGAAAGTACTAGAAACTATAAAGAAAACCAAAAGCTGGTTCTTTGAGACTATCAATAAAAATGATAAACCCTTATCCAGACTAACAAAATAAAAGAGAGAACAAATGCAAATATACAAAATAAGGAATGACCAAGGGGATATCACTACTGAACCCACAGAAATAAAGGGTATCTTAAGAGGATACTTTGAAAAATAATATGCCAACAAGAATGATAATTTAGAGGAAATGGACAAGTTTCTAGAAACTCACAAACATTCAACATCAATGAAAGAAGAAATTGATGAACTCAACAGTCCAATTACAAGTAAAGAGATAGACTCAGTCATCAAAAACCTCCCAACTAAGAATAGCCACGGACCAGATGGCTTCACAGCTGAACTCCACCAAACATTCCAGAAAGAGCTAACATCAATCCTGCTTAAGCTCTTCCAAAAAATATTCATCGAAGCAATATTGCCTAACTCATTCTACAATGCCAACATTATCCTAATACCAAAACCAAACAAGGATAACACAAGAAATGAAAATTACAGACCAATTTCTCTAACGAGCCTAGATGCCAAAATCCTCAACAAAAATACTTTCTAATCGCATTCAACAACATATCAAAAGGATTATACACAATGACCAAGTGGGTTTCATCCCGGGTATGCAAGAATGGTTCAATATAAGAAAATCCATCAATGTAATACACCACATAAACAGATTGAAAGAAAAAAGTTACATGATCATCTCTATAGATTCAGAAAAAGCATTTGACAAAATACAGCACCCTTTCCTGATAAAAAAAAAAAAAAAAAAAA